>UYJD01000001.1:1969817-2011699 GCA_900618795.1 Cyanodermella asteris
CCTGTCTAACCTGTCAGACCTGTCAAGCAGGTCGAACAGGTCGAACAGGTCGAACAGGTTACGGAGCCAAACTCCGACCAGGTACGTCCCCGAGTACCGTGACTAGTGCCTGATTGGATCAGAGTCCCTGACGTCTGATCGGTCTTTCCTTTGTCCGTGACATTGGGAAATCGAGGTAAGAAAAGCAGCCACATTGCAGGACGGTGCGACCAATAGTAGAACTGAAGCATCCGTATCAAAAGCTGAAAAGGCGCCCAAGTACGATATTTTGTGTCCCCACGTCGCTGAGATAGGCTCGTGCCCGAACACGAAGGCTCTGCAGGTGCTGCGCATGGTTCTCGGCGATCGGCAGCAGGTACAGTGTCGCAGGGATGTTTTTTGTGCACCGCTATCGCGTTGTTAGTGTACCAGACCTGACGCGTCGACGCTTTACCGAAGAGAGAAGAGAAGTCACCAATCGTAAGAGTTCGATTAACATGCGGGAGCTAATACTAAAGTTGTCACGCCGAGCCACTGAAGGAGGTGCACAAAAAACATCCCTACACACCAGTGCGCGACACTTCGTTTCGCTTGCAAATCATTCTCTTTTCTGTCCATGTTGTCCTTCGGGCTGTTGGCTTTCACGGCACTGCTGCTTGGCGTGCAGCTCCACCATGGCTATTTCAAGAAGGGCGAGCATGACTTCTTCACGATTCAGTATCTCCAGCTGCTGGGGCTCGCCTGTGTTGTTGTACCTGTGGTTATCCACCTCTGCGTCCATCTGTCAATGAAGGTCGCCTTGGTCACAACCATGTCACTATTTGCGGCCTGCCTCCTCGGGATAGTGATCAGCATGGCTCTGTACCGGATGTTCTTCCATCGACTGAATGACTTCCCCGGACCAATCTCTTGGAAAATATCCAAGTTATCACAGTGTTGGGCTAATACAGATCTGCAATCTTATCGGCACTTGGACGCGCTTCACGAAAAGTACGGAGATTTTGTGAGGACTGGTCCAACCGAACTATCGATCGTTCACCCGGATGCTGCACAAGTATTGCTTGGCCCAGCGTCGACTTGCACAAAAACGCTGTGGTACGACATGTCTCTGCCACTTCGCACGATGCATCAATGCCGCGACAAGGCAGCACATGACTTTCGCCGTCGAATTTGGGACCGAGCCTTCGGCCAGAGAGGTAGGAAAACTGTTGCCTTAGGCAAGCCAAGGTGAAACACGGCGCGCTAACAGTCAGCATTGAGAGCCTACGAGCCAGTTGTAGGACGTTACACAAAACTTCTCATCAACCGCATCGAAGAACTCTCTGCGAGACCGCTTAATACAACGAAATGGATGCATTATTATTCCTTCGACATCATGGGCGATTTGTAGGTTGCATTCTGAGTACAATCATCCCCACGTTATTGGCGAAGTTGACCACTTCAGGGCATTTGGCGAGAGCTTTGGTATGCTTCAGAACGGAAAGACGCACTTTGCTATTGAGCTACTATTCGACTATATGCGACCAATGGGCATCTGGACTCCGGTCCCCTGGCTGTTTGAGATTGTGAAGAGAATCCCGAGCGCAGGTGTGAGCGCCAAACGCTTCGTTACCTGGTGCGCGGAGCAAGTTGAGATACGAGCCAAGGTACTTCGACCCTGTTGCCAGACATTGAAGAATTTGTGCCTGATCAACCGGGTCTACTCCCTCATAGCAAGATACAGGCCGGCAGGATATTATGTCCTGGCTGCTCCAAGCTCCTAAGATGACAAGCAATGCGAGCGAGGACCACGCGTGGCTGACAGGAGACGGCCGGCTGATCGTGGTTGCGGGGAGGTATGGTCGCTATTCGCCACCCTGGGCGCGGCCAGCTGACAGTCTCCAGTGAAACAGTGGCAGCTGCGCTGACTTTTATACTCCTCGAGCTTCTCACAAATCCGCCCTACATAAAGCAACTTCGAGCTGAGATTGAATCGCTCCCACGAGAGTCAGAGTTATCATTTATGGACCTTGCCAAGGGAGCGCCTCTGCTGAACGCTATCATCCGTGAAGGTCTGCGTATGCACCCGCCCCTCTTGTCCGGTCTCCTACGCAAAACACCACTCGAAGGCGTGCAGATTGGCCAAGTTTTCGTTCCAGGCGACGTCACTGTCAGCATTCCCTTCTATTCTTTACAGCGCTGTAAGTTTCCGGTCAACAGACACATCTTGTGCTCTCTACAACCCTCTCTCGGGCGCTCTCTGACTCAATACAATGGCTGACCTCGATAGCTTCCAAGTCGTTCGTCAAGCCTCATGAGTTCATCCCTGAGCGCTGGACCTCGCGGCCTGATCTGATCCTGCATCCTGAAGCGTACGCGCCGTTTTCGCTTGGGAGATACGGCTGCATCGGCAAGCAGCTCGCGCTCATGGAGATGAGAGCCGTTCTGGCCAACTTGGTGCTGAACTTTGAGCTGGCCTTCGCTCCCGGAGAGAGCGGGTCGAAGCTTGCCGGGAAACTGGAGGATCACTTTACGATTAGTCCAGGAGATATGTGGCTATCGTTCAAATTGCGCAAACTTTGAATCGTGAGAGTTAGTAAAAATGACCAAGAAGATCTCAACACGTCGTGTATGCAGATATTCGCATCAGACGATCCATTGTTCGTAGGCTATCATTTGCACACTCGCCCCTGAAAATGTGCCTGGGGCAAGAAGACGAGACCCGCGACCTCAGCCCACGTATTGCTCACCCGGCTAGCACTCCCTACAACTTACGAGCGCCATCGGTCTATACTCCGTTTGGTGAGCGTGAACCTCCAAAGTGCGCCATGCATGCACCATGGCTGGATTTCCGGCACCCGTTGCAAGCATGCATGCCAAGATGCCCTACTGTATGGTCTTGCGACGGGAAACAGTGGTCCGTATCCGATACAACCTTCGTGAACATGTCTGTGGGCCATGCAGTCTCCGTCGTATACGATGTGGTGCTGTCGTTGCAGGGGGATCTTTTGCTCCTCAACCATGCAAATAAAATGCCTCATAGCATCGCGTAGGCATGACGTGTCTGACGATCTGAGATTGGTAAGGGACAAAAGAAGGGGAAACGGTGAATCAACACGGCGAAGCCACTGTTATAACAATCCCTGTGAATGAGAACTGCTAGGTGGAACTGGCGACGCCAGTTTGGCAAGTTTCGGCTAGTATCTTATTCCACTACAAAGGCTCGAGAGCCTTCATTGAAGACGACTACCCTCCTCCCACCCAGCCAACACTTGCGTCAGCGACTAGGTGTGTTATCAAATCGATCTGGACCTGCACGCGGTGCAAACAAGGCGATGTGGAAAAGCCTGTTGGGGCGTCATAAATTTGCATCGCCAGACCAAGTGATATGGTCCAAGACCTGGACACCGTCACGCTCGGTCTGTTCGTTTGTGCCGAGATGCTTCTCAAACCTTCGCCTCGGCATTTGCCTTTGCCTCCTTTGTAGCCTTCTCGTGCGCCAAGCGCTCCTTCCTGGCCTCTCTCTCGGCCTCCAAGCCGAACCGAGTCTCCTCGTGCTCAGTGCGCAGTACGCCATCACCAATAAACATCATAAGTACAATACCAAAGCCGCAGAACGCCGTAAACAGTATCCAGTCGCCCTTCAATGCATCAGCGAGCACCCCACGAACGACCTCTTGTTGGTCTTTTGACAATGCTCGAATCGGGACCGTATTGGCACCAGCCAATCCATTCGCCAGCATTTGCGCCAAATCAGAGCCAACCGCCTGAGCCAAACGTGCTTGCTGCTTCCTTGCCTCGTTCGCGAAGACAGCGTGGCCAACGACGAGACCGATACTGCCTGCAAGTGTACGAATGAATGAAATGGTTGATGTTGCGGCAGCGAGGTAGCGTTGTGAAACGTGAGACTGTAAAGCGATCAACGGCCCTTGGAACAGAGGACCGCAGCCTGCACCCAAAATAATTTGGGACAGAACAATCAGTGGCCAGTTTGAGCTTGACCCCAGATCGATGAGGAGGCCGAAACCAAGGGTCATGACGACGAACCCTGCCCAAATAGGGTGCTGGTATTTGCCAGTTCTGCGTATGTAGCGACCAGCAACGACAGCTGTGATGCAGATCGAGAGGCCGGTGGGTAGGAAGCAAGCGCCGGAAACCAAAGGGCTTAGGTCCAGAACAGATTGGAAGTAGAGAGGTAGATAATAGGTGGCGGCAAGGTAGACGAAGCTTTGTATGAAACAGAGCCCTAGCAAAACCAAAGGAGCTGCATGCTTGAAGATCGTGGTAGGTAGAAGGGGGCACCTTGCGAGGTAGGCTTCGTACAGAATGAACAGCAGCCACCCGATGACTCCAAATGCTAGCAGACAAACGACAGTTGGAGAGTTCCAAGCGCTCTGTTCTCCGCCAAAGCTGATGCCAAACAGAAACATGAGCGTTCCGCCAAGACTGAGGAGTGCGCCAGGCCAATCGATTGTCTTCAAGCCCTCGATTAGTGGCGTCTTTGGGCTCTCGATATCCAAGAAGAACAAGACTATGAGAAAAGCAAGTGCATCGATGGGCAGGTTGATATAGAAGCACCAACGCCAGGTAACCCTTTGAGCAAATGCGCCTCCAACAATAGGCCCGAGGGCCGAAGCTGATGCCCAGACGATGCTGACGACCCCCATGAAAGCAGCACGCTCACGGGGACTGTAAAGATCTCCGATGCAAATACTGGTAAGGCTGGTCAAGCCAGCGCTGCCAATGCCCTGGATGCAGCGTGCAAGTACCAGCATCGTGACACTGACTGATATCGCTGCGAGCAGCGATCCGACGAAGAAGATGAGGTTTGCCGTGAGGAGAATCGGCTTCCGGCCGAAAATGTCTGAAAGCTTGCCCCAAATGATGACGGTCGCAGCAACTCCAAGAAGAAAAGAAGAGCCTACCCAGGTGTAGACTATTTCCGATTGGAAGTGATTGCTGATTGAGGGCAAGGCTGTGGTGACGATAGTAACATCCAAGGCGGCCAGGAAGCAAGAGATGCCAAGTGCAAGCATGGTGATAACGGTCTTCCCGAAAACCCGTTTCGGTGGTGAGGCATCGACTTCTGCGACATGCTGGTTCTTTGCTTGCTCTTCGTCCGGTGGCGTAAGTTTATCAGCACCCATCTTTCATCACACAGCTTCTGTGCTCTCGAGAATCAAGTACCAGAGGTCGAATTCAAGACTTGGGATGCCACAGGAGGAGTTTCCATGAGCAGGGACACTGGTATCTAAGGCAATCCAGAAGGAGGCACGGGCTCACCGCTGTTCATGCTTTCATCTGCCATACCAACTCTCGCAGCCAGTATGCTACCATCCCAGGAAAGGAGCTCTGGATTGAGCGACGGAACCTTGTAATTCTTGAGCCTACAGGCAAGATCCACAGACAGCTCCCCGGAAATGGCGTCGCCTTCGGCTTTGCGGGCCGTCGAAAAGGGCAAGTACTCGTATTCTCACTTTTCCATAGAGGAGCAGGGGTTTTGCTTCCTGAAACGATCGACGTGCATGAAGCCGCCGTGTTCAACCGCCTCTGGTTGGTGAAACCCTGCTCTTCAGTATTCTTCTGCAGCGTGTGTCACTTCCCTCTCGCATATCTGTCAGACTTACCGGGAGAATCCGTGCAGAGCCTTCACTCAAGTTTGAAATACAGTACACAATAGGCACACACAACCTTGGGCCGGCCAGCCGTGCCTCTGGTCCGAGATAACTATAGATTTCAGGCACATATGTGCGGCCATGTCCTCGACAAGGAGAGAGCCAATCATCGAAGACGAGATAGACGAGTCAATTTATTGCAGTCGCATGCCTGTCAGTCGTTCGGGACTTGTAGGTCTGGGTGCGCAGTCCGCGACTCGCGACCTGGAAACAACTCGAAAAGCAGAAGTACATGCTTCCTTGGCTGTGAAAATTCCGCCTGTATGACCTGGAGAGAAAGTAACGATCATAAGCAACGGTAAAGACGTGCTGAAGGCATGCCGATGATGTCTTATATTGATCTTGCCGTGCATTGCATCCGCTTCCACTTCTCTGGTTGACTAGTCAGTTTTCTCCAAAACTTACGAAGCCACGAACGCTGCGGAAGAGTACTTCCACATGGTCTTTGAGACCTGTCATGTACGCTCCTCTGACATCGGCCATTACTGGCGTACTTTCCCATCATGCGCTCTTTATACATGGAGAGTGGCACAACCAAGGATCGAGTCTGCCCAGAGCACTGCTTCTCTCATTCCCGACCATGTTCAGCATCCATCTGATAGCTGGATCAACTGTCTTGGAATCAGCCACTTCCAGCAGCGTCCTGATTCTCCCCTTCATCGCCGGTCTGTTCGTTAGTATTCTCACCTACCGCCTCCTCTTCCACCCGCTCTGCCGCTTTCCTGGGCCACGCCTCGCCGCCGCATCAAAGTTCTGGCACGCTTGGCATAATCTCGATTCTCAGAACTATCTCCTTCTTGAACGGCTCCGCAGACGTTACGGTTCCGTCGTGCGGACTGTATGGTGGTCGAGTCTGTGCTGTGCGCGAATGCATACGCATATGCATAAACTCTGAGGAGGATGTTGCTGGATGAAAGGCCTGTCATGCATTACTAAGTAGTATTGAGGTGGGAATGTGTGCGCAGATCGTCATTCATCGCCCACCAAGAATCGGGAGCAGAAATTGACTAAGCAGCTTTTGTGTCACAAAGTGTGGGAATGAATCACGAAATGTACGCGTTCGCTTCACGCGCTTTGCTTTCCGGAGAAATGTTGACGCGTATCGATCGGACCCTGGAGCGCATGACGCTCAACCGCTTTCGTGACAACAAGTCGACTCGTAAACACAGTTGCTTGCACACAGTTGCGCGCAGCTCTGCATATATGCTTACCTCCTGCCCTTGGGCGCCGTGAATATTTGCATCTGCATCGCCTTGCTCCTAACATCCTTCCAATTTCTTTACAGCCTCCTCCCGCTTGACTGGGTGTTCACTGCGCCAGTGTCACCGTTGACTTCACCCGGCCAACCACCCAGCCTGAGCACACTGGGATCAGAAAATTAGTCTATTACTACCACCCTCCATCGTATACTCTATTTCTCCTCCTCACGCACGATCTCACAATGGATGCTGCATCACGGCGACCCGCCATGTCTCTTGCCAAGCGTCTTGCGCGCGACTTCAAGAACCTCTTCGCCGAGGACCTTCCGCTCTACTACCTTTGGCCAGCCTCAGGACCAGATGCAAGCTCGCTCAGCTCACTTGCCATTCTCATCACTGGTCCTCCGTCGACACCCTACTTCAACTCTCTCTTCAAGCTGCGTCTCGAGATCCCGGCAGACTACCCCGTTGCCCCGCCAAAGGCTTTCTTCCGCACCAAGATCTTCCACCCCAACGTCGACCCTGCTTCAGGAGCCGTGTGCTTGGAAACGCTCAAACGCGACTGGCGCTCTGAATTGACGTTGCGCGATGTTCTTGCGACGATTGCATGTCTGCTCATCCAACCCAACCCGGACAATGCTTTGAACGAGGAGGCTGGCAAGATGATACAAACGGGCTTTGCAGAGTTCGAAGGCCATGCACGACTGATGGGCAGCATCCATGCTCGAGTGCCGCTGGACTTGCGCGCGGCCGTCGACGAGGCTGTCAGACGTGGCGATGACGTCCCGATAGAGGAGGTGAACGACGATAACCAAGAGAATGAGAACGGCGAGAACGAAACCGTCGACGTCGAGATGTACGAAGACAAGGAAAACGATGCCAGCTTGAGCCCGACGCCCGTCACGCCTGGTCCGCCGTTGCCAGTTCGTACCGGCGTCAAGAGGCCGTTGGGCGAGATGTTGATTCCGACGGAAGAGGACAAGGAGAATGAAAACGACAAGAACATCGCTGCCAACGCTAAGAACGTTGAGCACGCTGCCGACAAGATGGCTGCAAGCAAGAGTGACTCCAAGGCGCCTGCAAGACAAGGCTTGTCGGACATCTCGAGGCCGATTCGCATTGCAGCGTCACCATCCAAGCGTGTTGCTACCGCAAAAGCACGAGTGGGCATACGAAGACTCTGACCAAAAGTGCATTCGGACCTACGACACGTTACGATCTATCTTACGATTTTCCTTTGTCAAATGCATGCATATGTGGAGTTGGGTGCAACTTGCCGGCGAGTTCGTGTGCTGAAGCGCGAGCTCGATGTTGGCTTGGGTGTTGAGCCTCTCGTGTGAAGCCCGGGAAAGCCCTTGGGTAGTTCAGTTATCATCTCAATTCAGATGGAAGATTTAGCAAAAGTTTGCCCTGTTCCCATTTTGCTGTGATCATGATGCTCAATTGAGTGCCCGGACCTGGGTCAACTGACCAATTCCAAGACCGAATCCGACATTGAATCTGAATCTTGCCCAGCTTGTCCAGCACCGTCCCATAAAACGTTCGCGCTTGCCACACTTCACCTGCCCAAACACGATGGCTCTGTTGCTGCTTCCTCTCTTGCCTTATAACAGGCTCAGTCGCGGGAGATTTATACATGACAGCATCTCAATTCGCTTTGCCATTGTGGCCATATCACCGTGCAGTTTTGTCCAACACCATGTTCGTAACGAGCTCAACTTCTCTCGCCAAATTAGCATTCTTCTACCTACATATCAACACAGACCTCCACCTTGTCAGCCTTTACATCACGGAAGCTTCGCGATGTCGCAGCGGATATCTAATCCTGATCGTGGACCAGAAAGCCAGGCACTGGCTCAATATGCCAGGGGCAACGGCCGCATTATAAAGTCAGACCTTCACATCCCTCTCGTTGAGACGGGGGACTTGGGTCTGATTCTCACTCCCACACATTCAAACGGATCAGACGCCTGCAACTCCCTTCTTCACCAAATTTGCCACAACGCCAACGTTCCCTTCCATCAATTCGTCGAGACTGTTCACATCCGCGTCGCGTCTCAACATCTACAGCGAATTTCGGTAGGCTTCCGGTCACTTCTCACGCTACAGAGACAGTCAGCCGCCGAACAAGCTGGCCACAGAGACGGCCCCGTTAGCCTGGACCTTCCGGACGACAGTCCCGGTGCACTCCTGGCCGCCTTGGCATATGCTTTCGGCAGAAGCTCCTAGTTGGAAGATTGTTGGTCCGACCCTTTGCAAGACGACGATACGAAGATGCTTACAGGAATTTGCATTGTCGTCGACAAATATGTGATGGGCGAAGCTTTGGCGCCCGTGTTGAGTGGGCTGGGAAAGACGCACGTCGATGCCGTGACTCCTGATTTGCCAGACTTCTTGGAAAGATTACACTTCGGTTTATGTCTGGCTACCGTTAGCCGTGATGTATGGATGGGACTAAAGTTGGTCCCAATGGCAGCCTTCCATGCGCCCTTCGTTTGTATAAAAGTTCTTGCTGGACCCGCAGGAGGATTGCCTGTCTGCGACAAATTTATCAACATGATCTCGAATATTCATGAGGAGTTTCAAAGGGACTTGCACGAGGTGATGGACGCCGCACGGGAAAACTTCGACGCAAAACGTTTGTCTGGTGCAGACATCAAATGCGATGCGTTCTTCTTCGGCTGCCTCGAAAGCGGCCGCTCCTGTGCCGGAATCTTTCAAAATGGGACCAACCAGATCGTTCCATCTCTCTCCATTGCCGCTGTCGTTTCGCGCTTTCGGAGGCTGATGCCATTTCCGCCGTACTGCAGGTGCAATCTGTTCCGCAATACGTATAAGCGATGGCCTTCGCAATCGGGTGGTGGCAACGAGTCAAGCTGTCACCCTGCACGAGACGATTTCATGCAGGACTTGACGAACATATTTCACCGGCTTCAACGTTTTCAGGTAAAGGCCGAGGTTTCATCGTACTTTCAAGAAGTTAAAACCAAGAGGAAGAAAATCAGCAGCTCGTAGTCAGCCGAAACTCAGCTGGAGAGAGGCTTCTGGAAAGGAGTGCGCAGGTCAGGCTTTCTTTGCCAATTGCTTGCAGCCAGGCAAGTTATCAAGATCTATCACAGCTCGTGTGCATACAATAAAACGCAACTCCGATTATTGCATCAGTATCTGCAGCTAGTAGTTTCTGACCGGCATCTGGTCCAGTGCTTTCTACCATTATTAAAAAGCGATGGTCAAGATATGTTGAATGTGAGAGTGAATAGTCATGTCAGCCCGTCCTGGATCTGAGATCTTTCCCAAGAACGACTGTAATGGTTCTTGAGTAGCGAAATGGGCACGCATGCCATAGCTTGCAATTGCCCTCTCGCTATGATGATGGAAGACAGTGCTGAAGTTGGCAATGTCGAATCTAGCAGCTGAGGGCAAGCAAAGGCAAGCGTTGTGAGTCACCCGCGCGTGGCAATTTTGCGCGAGGCGGTGGTTCGCGCATCCCGCAGCGAAACCCCTCGCCGCCATCAATCTCGGACACCAACAAGAAAAAAGCAAAATCGCATCCTCGCAACAGACACTACCGGTCGAGCGTCTACACACTCACAGACCTCAAGCGAACGACCTCTTCGTCAAGACCATCCACAAGCCTCCACTGTCACGCCCGCGCTCGGCGCACAAACCGCCACCATGTCGCTCACAAGCTGCCGGTTCTATGAGTGCGTAGCCCACTGCTGGTCCGAGGACTGTCGCCATACTGACAATTCCCCAGACCGAAATACCCCGAAATTGAAGAGTTCGTCATGGTCAACGTCAAACAGATTGCCGAAATGGGCGCCTACGTCAAGTTGCTGGAATACGACAACATCGACGGCATGATCCTGCTCTCCGAGCTTTCAAGACGTCGTATCCGTTCCATCCAGAAGCTCATCCGTGTCGGCCGAAACGAAGTCGTCGTCGTGCTGCGTGTGGACAAGGAGAAGGGGTACATCGACTTGTCGAAACGACGTGTGTCGCCCGAGGACATTGTGCGGTGCGAGGAACGGTATAACAAGGGCAAGATGGTGGCCAGCATCATGAGGCACGTGGCGGAGAAGACGCATGTGCCCATGGAGGAATTGTACCAGGCCATCGGATGGCCGCTGAACAAGGACTACGGCAATGCGCTCGACGCGTTCAAGATGAGCATCACAAATCCGGACATTTGGAGCAAAATTCAGTTTCCGAGCGAGGTCGTCAAACAAGAGCTGCTGAGCTACATCGGGAAGAGATTGACACCGCAGCCGACAAAGGTTCGAGCGGACATTGAGGTTACTTGCTTTGGCTATGAGGGCATTGATGCGGTCAAGACAGCGCTTCGAGCTGCAGAGGCGAAGAACACGGCCGACACGCAGGTCAAGGTCAAGCTCGTGAGCCCGCCGTTGTACGTTTTGACGAGCCAGTGTTTGGACAAGGCGACGGGTATCTCTACATTGGAGGCTGCAATCAAGGATGTGGAGGCGAAGATCTCGAGTGCAGGAGGCAGTTGCGTGGTCAAGATGGCGCCCAAGGCTGTCACTGAGAGTGACGACGCCGAGCTACAAGCTTTGATGGAGAAGAGAGAGAAAGAGAACGAGGAGGTCAGCGGTGACGAGGATGAGAGCGGCAGTGACGACGCGGTTGCGGAGACGATATGAACGAAGGCAGACAGAGTCTGCCACAAAAGTGCTCCTTATGCGTACCAGCGTCGCCGCCGATGCGCTCAAGCTGGCTCCATCAGGCTGTCGAGCAGCATGCGTTTCGGGGGGCAGTGCTCTGCCCGTGATGACTTTCGACACTGCAAGCTCTGCCTAGTCCGGAGAGGACGGTAAGTTGACATCGGTAGCGCCACATGTCCAAGTAGTCACATCATAAGATGCAATCTGGAACAGTCGGACACGAGTCAATGACAGCACATGGACGATATGGCGACCAGGTTCGAAAAATAAAACTTGTCATTCAAAATCAGTTCTCAAAAACAAACACGCGGGTTCAATTCAAGTCCAAAGCCGCCTGACGGGTATCGTGGAACCTGCACCGCTGGTATCACAAAAAGGGAGCACATCATGCCGGTAACCCAAAACAAAACGCCTCTCTCATTACCGTTGTCTCCAAAATCTCCTTTACCACGGGCCCGCGTCCAATCCCCTGTACATTCATGCTTCGTATCAACATTCAAAATTCAAAACTCGCTGCTGCGGATCCAATAGCCTGCATTTTGTCTCGTGGCTTCCACTTTGTCGTACTCGTGTTTTACTGGCCAGTCCACAGTAGCACTGGCTCAAGAAGCCTGGTAGCACTCTGCAATGTCTTCTGCCACTCCCTTGATGGAGCACTCTCGCCGGCGTACTCGACTCGCCTTGCACGTCACCTACAGTCGACACGAAGATCGCGATTGTCTGTCCTAAAGGGCTAGACGACGCGCCTCAATTCGAGCCAACTGTTTAATGACGCGCCAAAACGGCCTCGTACAGTGCAAGGGCACCGCAAACAAGTGATGAGGCATAGAGCCAGAGGTGTCCACCTGGGACGTCCATCTCAAAGTCGATTCGGCTTGTTCTCAGAGTATAAGTCGGTAGCCAAGTGTGCTGCACAAACACCAACCAGGTCAGCACAAGCTTGGCCACGTTGAAGACAAATGGGTCAAAAGTGACATCGGTCTTCTTGTCGACATCTGTCTTCTTGCTGGCATCTGTTTTCTTGTGACCTTTGACCTTGAGCGGCAGATTGATGAAGTAGGCAACGATGCCCGGGGCAACAACAGCGACGGCGCTCCAGAGGAACATCACCGACCAGAAACGCAGCTCGAGCAAATTCCAGAATTGAGGAGCTGTCAGGTAGTATTTTGGAGTGCCGAAAAGCTTCACCTCGGGGAAAGTGACACCAAGGTATTTGAAGGGCAAAAGGGTCAACAGTACGGCGAAAGCTTCGAGGGCCGTCGCGTAGCGGGTGATCATGGTTGCTGTTGACACATGGTCGCGTACAATTTCCGCGCCATGTTGCACGCCCGTCCTGGCGTAGCGATCCGAAACCCAGGTGGTGAAGCGCGTCGTTTGGATTTCAACCACCTCAGCTACAACAGCCGGTGAAGCTTCCAAGATCTTTTGACGAATTGGTGACCGCGCCGGTGTACGCAGCTTACTCGCGTCTGCTTTTGACGCCTCGCTTTCGCTCCTATCGACCATGTTAGCTCCAGTGCATTACATCGCCACAAGCCCTCGTTGACGCGCTCGGCATGGCTTGTGGTATATAGCCCGGTTTGCATTGCAACTCACAGAACTTCGGGCGACGGCTTTGGGACTGTTGACTTTCTCCGCCTGCTCGGGGTCTTTGTGTTTTCGGCCTTGACCAACTCCGATCCTGTGGCGACTGGCGACGTGGCTTTGATGGTCTTGAAGGCTTTCGGGTACTTTTCTTGGACAGCAGTGGTGGCATTGTCGCGCAAATATTCGTTGATGCTTTCTTTCAGCACGTCTACTGTTGCGTTCCTGATGGTGTCAGCTTCGTCGTCCGACGGTAGCACAGAGCACGTACGTCTTCAAGCCAAGATCGCTGGCGACGGTCTGGAGATCCGCCTTCTTCCTGCCATTCAACCAGGCAGTGTTTATTTCAGTGGTCATGGTGGGCAAGTGCGCGCGAAGTCGCAGTGTAGCTATAGCTATGAAACAATTGGATATGCGACGGTGGCAAAGCCAAATGCGCGAACAGCAGTAAACAAATGCTGGGCAGGGATGAAGGGCAGATTGTGGGATGCGATGCGATCGATGCGCGTGTGGTTGGCGGCGCGCAAGTAGTAGTATTAGTATACTTGCGTGGCTGGGAACTGAACTCTGGGAAGTCGCGCATCATTGTTTACTTCGCTCCTTCCGCGGCTAAGCTGCTTTCGGTCTGCTTTCAGTTCTCGGTTTTCCCCTCCAGCTCCCCTTCTTTCACCACCTCAACACGCTCGTCCAATCACTCCCTCCCTCGCCCACATCGCTGCCGTTCCCAGCCTCCCTGCAGTTACACCGGCCATTTGCGCTGCGCTGCGCTGCGCTGCTCTGCTCCCAAGGCTACCTTACAGCACGTTTCCTTTGCGCAACCACGTCCAAGTCCTGCATTCGCTCGCCGAGGCTCCCGTTGCGCCCATCGGGCGGCACGTGGTGCATCTGTTCCTCATCTGTATACAGCATGTTCCTCATACTGTACATGGTCCAGACCGTTCGAGCATGGTCGCAAAAGATCGACGTGATCACAGGTCCCCAGTAGACGCATAGTAGCCATCGCATTTGCACAAATTGTGGTCGAAACATGGCACTCTTTCATTGCCGCATTATGCTCGCTTTGTACGGCAATGTCGACCAATGGTTGCTCTGAACCAACCAATATATACTCGTGTATCAAACAACAGAACTCAAGGAACTCCAGGCTCAAAGGCGCGCTTTGCTCGTTGCTGTCGCTGCTTGTGGCTCTTCCGTTTCTCGGAAGTACTGTGGATCATGGTCAGAAGGCTGGAGTCCCCAAGGAATGCATCACTCACCTTGACAGTCTTCACCATCAGATCTTGCGTTGCTTCTTCATCCACGACCAGTGCGTATTTCGGATGCGGCTGCAATGCCGTGATCGTCCATGCATGATTAATTGCGCCCTCCACTCCTTCCTTCACGGCCCTCGCCTTGCCAACTCCATTCGCGATGATGACCACCTCTCTCGCATCCATAATCGTCCCGACGCCCACTGTCAAAGCTTGCCTGGGCACCTTACTCATGTCCCCATCAAAGAACCGCGAGTTCGCGTTGATCGTACTCTGAGCCAGCGACTGCACTCTCGTCCGGCTCGAAAGCGAGCTTCCCATTTCGTTGAACGCGATGTGCCCGTCGGGCCCCACGCCGCCCAGGAACAGTTCGATACCGCCGTAGGAAGCGATCTTTGCTTCGTATGCGGCACATTCGGCTTCCAGGTCCGATGCGAGGCCGTTGAGAAGATTCACATTGGCGCGGGGAATGTCGATGTGCGAGAAGAGGTGCTTCCACATGAAGCTGTGATAGGACTCGGGGTGTTCGCGGGGCAAGGCGACGTATTCGTCCATGTTGAAGGTGACAACATGCTTGAACGAGAGTCGGCCTGCTTTGTGAAATTGAACGAGATATTTGTATATAGCTTCGGGTGACGACCCAGTCGGGAGTCCAAGGACGAATGGTCGGGTCGATGTTGGATTGTAGGCTAGAATGCGGGAGGTAATGTACTCGGCAGCCCAAAGACTGGCAGCGTCTTTTGTTTCGCGAATGATCAATTTCCTGATAGCAAGGTTCGTTAGTAGAGGTGGAGATCAAAACATAAATATGTCTATCATGACTCGAAATTGCACAGAGTCCCATGGGGTATGTCAGAGACGAAAATTTAAATGCGACTTGTTTGAGTAATTTTATCCACCTACATTTCGATCAGTGGATCGTTTTTGATCGGGGTGGCTCTGCTAGATTGGGGCGAGAGTGTAGCACAACAGCAGCGGTTTCACGAATGCTCCGAGTCAATCGACGTGTCCTTGTCGAGGAGTGCAAAGTGCCACGACCTGGCGTTACTTTTGCTGGTGTGATTCTGTCTCGTATCGGTCGGAGATGCCGGCCGCCGATTGGAGCTGGGGAACATCCAGGGTCCGCATCAAGGGACTTCGGCTCATCTCAACTCGACGTCTCCTTGCTTGAGCCAGAAAACTACATGAAAATCACGCTTGCATCTCATCGACAGACTCGAGGTGCCTTGGTTCGAATTCTACTGCTTGTTCTTGCCAACACTAGATCGGCTGAGTGCGTGTACTGCCCTTCCCGTGGCTGATCAGCTTCATCTTGCGCCAGAGCTCATCTTCATATAGGTAGCACTTGGTAATTCGTACTGTGACCGTACTATGGGAGTAGATCAGCCAGGAACCTCAAAAGTGCCACCAGCAATCCCCCTCGCCATGTCATCTGCCGATCAGAAGCCCACTTCAACGTCTACGCAGCAAGCTCCCTCATCCCAACAACCGACAGCATCTCCAATTCCAATCCGGCCGGGTCTGAACCAAGGCCAGGACCAAACCCAATCCTCTGCTTTCGGCAGCGACAGATTCAGAGCAAGTCCACGTCTCGAGCCATGCCGTCCTCTGCCCCACAACTGGCCTCAGCCACGCCTACGCTTCCAATGCCACGATGTCTCACATAAAGCCGCTGACATACTATTCGAGTACAACAATCCGACCCGACTGCTTCAAGGGGCCGTCGACATTGTCCTCTCCACACTCTACGCACCATCATCTAAGCGTTCCGGTATTCCGCCCGTCAAGAGCATCACCTTGATCCTACGAGAAATGGACGGTGTCGCGTACACGACGGGGAACAGTGAGTTGGGTGACGACAGTCACAAGGAGATTCATTTCAACCTCAATCACATCACGAATTCGGGACCCAATAAGGCGCGGATGGTCAATGAGATACGGGGTGTTGTTGTGCATGAAATGGTGCACTGCTGGCAATGGAATGGAAATGGGCATGCGCCTGGTGGGTTGATCGAGGGTATGGCGGATTGGGTACGATTGAAGGCGGGACTCAGTCCTCCGCACTGGAGGAAGGAGACTGGCTCAGATTGGGATGCTGGGTATCAGCATACGGCCTACTTCTTGGACTGGCTGGATGCAAAGTATGGGAATGGAAAAGTCATCAAGCTGAACGGGGAACTGAGGGGCAAGAAGTATGAGGAGAGCATCTGGGTCGATGTCTTCGGTCACAAGGTGCAGAAGTTGTTCGATGACTACCAGCAATCCTTGAAAGCGTAATCGCTTTGGTTGTTGTCTTCGCGCATCCATGCATTGAGGATGTGGACATTGACAGGTACAGAGCAGCGCATCAGGCCGTTTACTCCGCTCCGACAAAATCCAATGAGCAGCCGGAGATTAGCTACAGCAATGCAAGAGGCCAAATACATTGTGAGCAGGCACTCTTTCGATCAACATGAAAAGCACTTGGATGTCTGAATCAGAGCCACGACGTCTCAGCCTCGGCAGCCTCAGCGCACTACCTGGTTCTCAATTCCAGCCACGTCTTCCAACATCGTTGAGGCGAGGTCTGGGTCTCTTGAGCCGAGACCCAAGCTGCCGCAGTGCGACCTGCAGCGCATCAAACGTGGCAGAAGGACAATGATAGCGGTCTCGGCAACGGTGTCCGACAGAAAGACACGCAGCAGGTCTCGGCTAGCAAGCTGAATGGATGCTTCCATTTGTGCCTACCTAGATAGACTCTAGACCAACTACATGCGCCACCCATCGACCGCAGCATAGTTGACCACTAGTCGTTGATCAGAAGACAGAAGCGTAGGCAGTTGGGCGCCAAATTCGCCAGACGAGTCTAGCGCGCGAGATGGAAAGTCGGCTGTTTCCGGGAGCTGCCGACCAGCCAGTAACCTGGAGTGCTCGGATTCCCTGATAGGATCAACAGTTCTTCCATCTTTTTATGGATGCAACTTGCGTTTCAGCCGCAGATATGGGCTATGTTCCAAACCCAGCTGCTGAAAGCCAGCTTCACGGCGCCAGGCACTGCGACCCTGCCTGGCCCGAGCTGATTCTGACTCTGACTCTCGCCGTTGACAATCTGCAAACATGTCAATCATGGCGCTCAATTGACGCACTCCAACCCTCTTGTGCTCCCTACAAGGGCATCACCCAATCCCTTTTGCGTGTTACCTAGCATTTACTGACGATCTCGACGACTAACGAACAACTGGGCACTTCAAACTCACGCTGAAGAGATGGACTTCGGAACTGGAAATCCGGGTTCGAGACATCAGAGGCTCGCCTCCTTCGGCAGTCGAAGGTCGAGCATCAGCTCAATGAGTGATGACGGCACGCGCATTGGAGGGCGAGATTGGCGAAGCAGGTCCAGAGCTTCATCACAACATCACATCCTGTCGCCGCCAATTGCGGATCACAGTCGGTCTGTCAGCGCATCCAGCTTCACAAAAGATCCCCCACCTCGAGACACATACGAACATGAACGGACAAGCATGTCGGAGCACCCGCGCTCGGCGCGAAAGGCCAAGAGCATTGCAAACATATCGCTGTTGACGGGCTTCAAGAGACCGAAATGGCTGGGTTGGTTCAGGCAGAAATACTGGGCGTACGAGGTTTTTGGTCTGGTTGGAAGTCTGCTGCTTTTCCTAACACTCGTCGGCTTGCTGAGGGCATTTGATCACCAAGAATATCAGAAGTGGAGCTTTGGGATCACGCTAAACGCGCTTGTCTCGTTGATTGTCACTCTCTTGGGTCTCGCACTGGTCATGCCGGTCCAGTCGTGTCTCGGTCAGCTGAAATGGAATCGCTTTCGACGGCATGGAGGTGAGCTGCGCGAGTTCGACCTCCACGACCAGGCAAGCAGAACGGCTTGGGGCTCTGCAAAACTCATCGTCAAGAAACCGTTGCAGGCTCACGGCACCCTTGCCGCATTCATCATGATCGCTATCCAGACCATCGCGCCTTTTGTGCAACAGATCATCACGATTGGGCCAGAAGACTACAACTTCTACAATGCCACGGTCCCGGTCGCACGTTCTTACGTCGAGACTGGCAATCCAGCGCTGCCTGTAGATCAGCTTACTCAGTTCTCGGTATACCAGGCGCTTTACACCCTCAATCCCGGCGAATGGCCTTACCCAGTGTATCCCACCGTCAAGAACACAGATAATGCAACTTTCAATCAATACGCCAGTCTTGGTCTGACTTCCGAGTGCAAGGATATCAGCGACAAGCTTACGAAAAAAGACGTCAGCTATGCGAGCTCAACAACAGACCACTATTTCAAAGTCAGCGGCTTCGACCTTGCACTTTCCAACGGCCATACCTTCACCAGTTCGGTTGTATCCGGAGAATCGGTTGTATCCGGAGAAGATGTTGGACCTGGTGCGCTCAAGCTCGGCATGTTCGACATTAGCGCTAGCTATGACACTATCGCATTCGCGGATAGGGGCAACGTGGTAGTTGACTGGACTTCCATCTACATGCCCCCTCTCAAGCGTGACTTCCCCGGCAATGCGAAACCTATTGCCACGGAATGCATCATCCAATTCGCAGGGTGGCCTTTGACGTCGAACTTCACAGCTGGGAGAGCCGTTGCCTTCATTGAGTCTTTCCAAGACGGCGCCCAACCAATAGTTGACAACTCGGTAGCAGCACAGAAGGCGAGTCCATGGCTCAGCTACAAAAACAATGCAGCATCGACGCCAAGTGCCACGACGAGTGCGAAGGCAAATCAACGACGAGCCGACACGCCCACATGTGTCAATGTGACAGTCCCAGCCGGGCCAGGACACTCCGAAAACATTGGAACCTGCTTCACAACGAGATCACGCCTCGCAAAGTTTCTCGGTGATACCTTTCATGGTGCGGTCACCACGACCGCGAATCCAGATCAGATCCTACGCAACGACTCCAAAACTGACATTCTTAGCTCGCAGTCGGATGTTGTTGGATCCATCGCAAGTGTCATTGGAGGGCCGCCATTTACCAGCGTAGCTGGATTTGACATTGCGTGGATGATGAAAGCGGTAGCGTACGGCCTGACCGATAGCCTGCGAACGGCATCGCCTGATGCGGACCGCCAGTTCGTCACAGGTCTCGCACATTCCAGCCACATCATATACCAGATCAGATGGCAGTGGGCCGTCGCGCCAGTCTTGCTTTTGCTCATGACCACAGCTCTTCTCATTTGGACCATCATCGACACGAGGCGCAAGAACCTTCCGGTTTGGAGCACCAGCTGTCTGGCTGATCTGGTTCACGGACTCGACGACACGTCGCGCAATACTATGATGAGCATCGATGAGGTTGAACAGCTCGAACGCACCTCCGAGCGGATTAAAGTGTTCTTGAGGCCGTCAGATCGAGTGCTTGCTGCAGTAGACTCAGGTCCATTGTCTGGCACGTCAATTGAATTTTCAAACAGGGGTAACAGTGTCCAACCATATCAGCCGATCTCCCATTCTTGAAAGATCTTTTGATCGGATTGAGATGATTTGAGATAGGCAGCTAACAGCATACCTGCATTCCGGGAGTCTCTTGCTTTGTCTAGCGTTCAAGCGTGTTTAATGACCATACATTGGCGCAAAGCGATCCGACATTCACATGTTCTGGCAGCTAATAGCATGCATTTGTTCGGACTTCTTTTTGTGTACATTCCTGATTCCGTCCTCACAAGCGAGATCCTCGACCACCTCGTCATAGCTGAGCGAAGTTCTCTTCACACAGGACGATTCGATCAGAGGCAGGTATGCGGATGCCGGCCCACTCAGAGACCATTCAACCGACCGGCGCAGTGGCATAAAGTACCTTTACACCATACCCTTTACACCACGTCGCACGATCGATTGCAGCTGGCTTCATCTAGGCTGGATGGGTTCGCAGACTCGGTCGAATATGATGGTAATCTGCCCTGCGTTATCCAGAATCTGCGCAGTCCTTCTGCACGCTGGCGCTTGACCCATAAGCTGCTTTCCCGTCAGCCCCATTGCAGCACACCCTCTCATCATCAGCATTTGAGTTCCCCTTTTTCTTCCTCCACCAAGCTCTGTATTTGAAAATGCCAGGATGAGTTTTAGTTCGCCCGGACCCTTTAGAGTCTTACGGTCTCGCCTTTGATCTTTATGTCTGCATTCATGGGCTACATAAGAAGATGGGTTGCACATCTCTGCTGTTGTCCTTTTTTGTGTTCCTTGGCCCACTTTCCATGTGTGTTCAATCATTTGCGCAAAGGCTTCTTGCCCATTTAAGCGCAAAATCTGGGTAACGTACCTGATACATTATGCCTCCGACTCACACCAACTCGTCTGCAATTGTATGGACGCTCTTCGCGATCGCCACAGTCTGCGTCCCCGCACGCGGCTGCGTTCGAATGGAAATACCTTCTATCGGCAACGACGACTGGCCCATGTTCATCGCATGGTTATAGGCCTCCGTATACGTTTTTATCGCGGAGATCCTGTACTACAGACCCCAACAAGGACCAGAGGCCAAACTCGCATGACACTGAACCCTAGACACGATTGCGGGTATTGCAGGCTATTTCTGCACCCTTGCCGGTAAAACTAGCGTCGCTTTCTTCTTGCTCCGCATTATCGGGCCGCCGATGAGATGTTCTCGTTGCTTTATCGGCCTCACCATTTTCGGACTGATCGTAACGCCCTTCCTTGCTCTTCTCAGTACGGTGTTCGCGATTTATACGCCGGAGCGATTGGCACTACAGGTCATGGCGGGATGTATGCCAGCCTCGGTCAATATTGGGTTCTTCCAGGCCTCGAATTTTCATGGAACGTTTGTCGATATCGCCTATAGTACCCCACCGATCTACATCGTTCGCGGCTTGGAGATGAGCGGAAAGCGGAAGCTGATTCTCAGCGTCCTTCTCGTACTTGGTTGGATCTCGGAGGTGTTCAGTCTGCTCCGTGCCGTTTCGAATACTGGCCGCTGCACAAAAGGTTAAGTCGCATACGTGATTCCCTTGGCGGGATCGATGGGGCAGAATCTCGTCATGATTTGCGGGGGTCTTGCCACTCTGACGCCTTTGTATTATTCTTGGACCACTGGCGAACCTTTGCGGTCTGATATTTTTCTGTGGAGACAGTACCACCTGGGCCGCAACACTACGGCGGGCCAGCATGAGGAGGGACAGAAAAGCGTTCCAGTGTTTGGTAACGCGTCAATCTCGACTGGGCAGAGTCGGCTCAACATTATGGCTCCGGGCATCGATGTGTACAATGACCTCGAGGTTGATTCCTCAAAAAGAGTTGGTCTGGTCTGACGGAGCTCCATGGGCAGGAGGCAAGGTGGGCTTTCGACAATTGCGTGAGTAGGTGGTCGGGATGGTCGCCTAACGGAGCCTGCTTGATGGCTTTCGTTTGATTCAAATTGAATAAGGGTATTCTTCAGGGTTGATGTCACCATTTCGTTACGCTTTCCACGCGCGATATAAGGCCTCAGTCTTAGCATTTTCTGTAACTAGTTGTGATTCGCGACACTTGGTTGTTGATCAGGACGACCATGTGTCTTACTGAGTCTGTAACGCTTTGAATCTTATTACATGAACTGAATTTGTATATCATACATGGCGGAGAGTCTGCCCTCAACGCCGAGGTCTTCCGTGCGATGCTATGCAAAATGCCAAAGGGCGAATACTAGTAACACAAGAAGTCATCGTTCCGCAACGCGCCCTCTGTCTTTGCCTGCGTGCGTTGGCAGTGTCGAAATGGAAGATGATCAACTCCACTCATCGGCAAAGCGAGGCTCTGCTGTTGCCGTCCGAGGTCGGACGGAGCTGTCAACAGCATTTCGATAGCAGTGCATTGCTTGGCTCACACAATGATCTCGCCACCGTCAACGTGCGCTGGTTCCCACGCCGCGCCGTCCTTGCCTTCTACGTCACTCGGCACGGCGACTTTGAGTGGGCTGTAGAGATACCATCCTTTCAAAGCTGCAATGGCTGCTCGTATCCTCGCCTCGTCCAAACTACCTCCGGCACCTTCGCCGAGCTTCTCCCTCCCACTAAACACGCCAATGACGAACACAGGATGCCGCGATCGTCGACCAGTTTCCGAGATGATTCTGGCAACAGGCCGCTCGAAACCTTCTCTGGCGCAAAGTCGCGATAAATCTCGGGTCGGCTGCTCAAAGTAAAACATGCGGCTCACGTCGAGCTTGCGACTGCGAATGTGTTTATCAAAGAACTGTTTTGCGGCATCTCTGCCGGCGTGTAGGTATAAGGCACCCATCAGTGCTTGGAGGAAGGACAGGCTGGCTTCCTCTAGCGTTGTCCTCGAGTCATCTCTTTCACGGCTCTCCACCTGCTGTGCCAGCTCTGGTCGCTCGGCGATATCAAGTGGCCCGAAATGGGCATCGGCAATACTCGCTGAACTGTCGGTGGGCTTCCACTGGAGGCCGCCCCATTGCTTGGATTCGTCCTTCAGAATGTCTTTTTGTAGTTTTCCGTCGCCAGCCAAGTCTGCGTTGCCGGGTGTCTTGCGCAAGAATTGTAGCAAACCAGGATCAACCTCTCCGCCGGGTTCAGCGACTGCCTCAACACCCCATTCTTTGACGATGGCGGCGCCGGCAGCTGGACCGACATACGCTTTCATTGAAGCAAATAGAATCTTCATGGGTAGTCTGGGGTAGGTGCAAAGAATGAGCTCTGAGGTGTAGTAGCCCAGCAAATCTCGCCCGAGGATCGCGAGTGATTCGTTGTTGAAGTTTGGCTCCGGGTCGGCAGATGGGTGTATGAGGCATCGTGCAAGGGTTTCGGCAGGGAATCGTGAGGGTAGCTGGAGTCGAGCATGCAGAGCACTGAGCTTGGAAGAAGCGAGGGCGGCGGAGTGAGGTGGTGAAGGGAGGCGTTGGGCGACGTGGTGACGAGTCTCCCAGTTCTGTTTTGTGACATTGATTCGGTGATTGTTGCTGTGAGGCCGATATTGGGATGGTGCCTCAACGGGCTCGTCGACAACCTCTTCCTGTACTGCAGCCGTCGACTGACATCGTCCTTTTGGGACAATTCGCACGCGAGCTAGATTTGGCCTTGTTCTGGGCGAAAGGACGGACCCGCTCCATCGCGCTAGCCGTGTCGTTCTCATGAGAGGCGCTCTCTCATGGATTCACGAAACAACTCGGACCATGAACAGTCGGGCTGTATTGTAGGCGAAGAGCGATATGGGACAGACGATACTGAACCGCAAGAATCTCGAGCTTCAATCTCCAGCGGAAAATGGGCCGGCCGGCGGCGAAACATTTTGCCGCGGCGACGCCTTGGCACAAGCTCCGACAGACATCGAGCTTCAGATCGACCCCAGCTCCCCAACAACGACATCGATTGCTTTCCAAGCTGGCACGATGCAGAATACCGACAAGGACGTCTCGATCAAGACGACTGCGGTCGGCGCCGAACACCACCAGAAGCATGGACTGAGGTATGCGCTCGTGAGTTACTTCTTACCTCTCGCCCGCTAACGACGACAGATATCCCAAGCACGTCTGGTCGCCCGCCGGAGGTTGGAACAGTCGACCGGCCAATTGGAAAGGCAACACAGCGGTGATCGGTGCAGTCATCATCGGCATCGCAGGCCTCGTTTGGTCCATCAGCGCAGAGAAGGAATACAGAGATAGATTTCCAGAGCCAGGCCGATTCTATCCAAGCCGATAGTAAGGAAACACACATTGGTCCAGGAAACGCTGTGCTAATTTGTCGAAGCTGGTCAAAACAGGTGATCGAACATGAACGACAACAGAAGGAGGCCGGCAATCGATGAAGTTGTGCAGCCGGATGAATGGGGGCGAGAAAATATGTGGCATGGTCGGCGTTTTAGGGATTGGAGCGCACTTCGCGCTTGAGCGACTTCATGGCCTCGATGGCCTTCCTGTGTATATTTGAGGAATATATGTCTGCCAGCAGCAGATTGCACAAACAACGAGACTCGACACTGAAACATGAATATCTACAAGCTGCTGGAGCGGAGACACGAAAGGATACCCGATTTGGCACTGGCAGAAGCATACAACAGGCGAAGCAGCTAATCCTAGTCAAAAAGCTTGTCTGCCGAAGCAAGCGCACGCGTCTGAGCCAAATAGCGAAGGTCAAAGACCAAGGTGGGCTATTCAACAAACACGCTTCCTGAAAGCTTCCAATCGCCTGGCCACCGAGTCTCCGTTCCAAGTCTCCTCACCAGCTAGATGAGACAAAGTTGGAAGCCCGACTTGCTCTATGGCGAAACTTGCTGCGACGATACCACACATGACTGCATGCCTGAGCCCCTCTCCCGCCTTTGAATCTTCTCGGTCCAGCATGCCAACACAGAACCCACCCAGAAACGCATTTCCTGCGCCTGTCGGATCAATCACTCGTGAGCTGCTTTCAGGCTCTTCGCCAGACGAGTCGGGTCGATGCCAGGACGGCAGTGTATGCGTTTGCTTGTCAGAGCCGTCCACCCAGAGACATCCTCGCTCACCGCATCGAACCACAACCGCGCCTTTCCCAGATGTGAATCCCCTCGACAGAAGCAATCGAGACCAGTCGCCGAGTCGTTTCTCATCTTCATCTTGGTTTGACGTTCGCGCTGGTTCGCCGAAGAAAGCGGCCAGCTCTTGATGGTTGGGACTAAGGATGTCGACATGTTTCAAAGCAGAGAGTGCATTTCCGAGTTCCTCTGGTTTGCATGCGTCCGGTACCGGCTCCCATACAAAGATCGGGCGAGAAAGCGTCGCGTCCAGCGCACTGCGACGGTCGAGTACGCCTCTGACTAAATCAATGCATCTGGTAGGAGTGCATATCAAGTGAAAGCTCTTTGCCCGAATTTGGTCCTCACTCAATTGTGTTTGGTCGATCCGTAGCTTTGGTGTAATATACTTGAATGCTTATGCAGTGATCAGACTAGAAGTCGACGATTTTAAAGATCGATTCGCTTACCTCTTGCCTCGTCATCCCCGTAGCTATTCCAGCCCCGCGTGGTTAGACGTTCTGGGGTGTCGATCAGGTTGCAGCTCGTCTGCCATGAATCAATCTGTTTGCTAAGTTTGCCCGGGAAGTCGGAGCCTCGATGGACAATCCAGCTGATGGTCTTGCTGCTTGGTGGTGGTCTGAACAGTCTTGCGCCTAGGACGCTCCAAGAACCTGCTCCGCCCAGGATATCGACCTCCGGCGGCTTGGGTGGTCTGAAGTGAATTTCGTCCACAATGAACATGCCCAATGTGACAAAGTCCAGAGTCTCATTCATTGTGTTGGTTGCCATGTCTGGCCGTCAGGTTGGGAGTACTGACAGGCTTATACTAATCTACGACGGTGCTGGATTTATCGTTTGACAAAAATACTAGCACACTGGCATTGTGACGGATCATTCATGCAAGCTGTGCGAAGTCGGTGAGAGGAATGAATCATTCACAAACTCATTTAGATAGAGACTCTTCAACATCTATCGACCAATTATCGAGCGTAAAACCGTGCTCGTCGCTGTCAGATGTGTGGAGCACAGTGATCACAGTCGGCGCGGGTACTCCACAAGCATTAGAATGTCTGAATGCCATACTGCAGGTCTAATGTTCACTCACGCATGAGCTACGTTTGGATGGATCACAAAGACACATCTTAGTTCCGATCAATGAAACATACTGCAAGATCATAGGCATAACCAATTCACGCACGGCCGCTCAGCTTCCCTCTTGGCTGTGCGGGATCCGCAAAGTGTCAGGCTTGCAGATGTCTGAGCATGCCCCGGGAGCATTGAGAACCACTACATGGTGCGTTCCAATAGTCCCAACCTCAATATATTGAGCTGCGCTGCAGCGCCTTGATATGCGGAAGACAAGGATGCCTCGAAGCATTTTGATACGATGTTTAGCTTGCGGTGACGTGCATCGGCTTCGAGAGTTCGGAGCCGAACTCCTTGGCGATCAGGAACGAGAACAAGAACAACGGCCCTGAGGTCGGCTGGCTGGCGAGCTCGACGGCTGGAATAGATACAACCTTTGATTATTCCCTACACCACCTTTGCAACCACTTTCCTTGATCTCCGCGCTGTCTCATCCCTTTACACTCATTGCCGAGACCTTGTCGTGACTTCAGAGCTCTGCGCAACGCACATATATAGCGGCAGCATTGCCTAGACAGCCCAACATGGCAGCTCCACAGAACAATATGCACAACCTGACCACGCTGAGTATGTCCGAACGCTGGACGTGGGAGCTTTCGGTTTGCTGATGCGCGTGACAGTCAAGCGCCTAGAGGCGGCAACCTCCCGCCTCGAGGATATGGCTACCTCGTCCTTCTCCTCCGCCGGATCCAACAAGAGCGGAGCTCAATCTGCTGTTTCCACATCACCCCAACAGTCAAGAGACTCGGTCCTCGCAGGCAATGCACCGATACCTGTGACTCCAGCCGCGCCTGTCGCAGCTCCGATCCCACCCTCAGTCGAAGACTTCGATGAGTTGATCAATGGGCCGGTCAACTCATTTCTGAGCAAGAGCGAGAAACTTGGCGATGTTCTAGGGGAGCAGGTGCGTCTGTCTTGATTTGACGAGCAAAGAACGCTGCTGATGGTTTGCAAGGCGACCGAGGTCAAGAAAGGGTTCATGGCCGAGCGAAAGATTCTACTTCTTGCGACCAAGTCCAAAAAGCCAGACGTGCAGACACCCTTCTACATGGAGATCCTCAAGGACCTGCAGGGACAGATCGGTGCTGTCGAACAGATCAAAGTCAAAAACTCAAGTACACCATTCGCACATCATCTCTCAATGGTGGCCGACGGCATCGGACAGCTTGGCTGGATTGCTGTCGAGCCCAAGCCTGCGTGAGTCGAGCCTCTTGTCAGTCACGTCTGTCGGCTAACGCGTGGACAGCGATTACGTGAGCGAAATGAATAATGCTGCGCGATTCTGGGGCGACAAGATCTTCAAAGAATATCGCGAAAAGTACGTATGGTGAGATAGTCGTGTGGGTATATGCTGACGAATCCAGGGACCCAGCCCATGTTGAATGGGTGAGAGGGTTCTATGCCATCTCACAGGCCCTACAAGACTACGTCAAGAAGCACCATGCCATGGGTCTTACTTGGAATTTCAAGGATGGACTCAAGCCGGAGGATGCTCTAAAAGAGGTCAATGCTGAAACTACCAGCGAGGTCGCCGCATTGGCAGCGCCCGCCATCAGTGCTCCACCAGCGCCCCCCTCCGGCGGACCACCTGGACCGCCGCCTCCACCACCTCCTTCTATGCTTATGAACCCACCGCCGCCTCCAGGTCCTGCTCCGTCAGCAAAGGGCGCAGCCGGAGGCGACATGAATGCCGTGTTTAGTGAGCTGAACAAGGGCGAGTCGGTAACTGCAGGCCTGAAAAAGGTCACAGCAGATATGCAGACACACAAGAATCCCAACCTTCGAACCACTGGACCTGCACCGCCAACACGTTCGGATTCGGCGTCAAGTCGGGGTAAGTCTCCGGCACCTGGCCGGCCGTTGAAGCCCGAAAGCATGCGGACAAAGAAGCCGCCGCGAAAGGAGCTCGAATCTAACAAGTGGTTCATCGAGCACTTTGATTCTCCAACGGACATGATCGAGATTGAGGCGTCGCTGTCGCATTCGATTCTGATCTCGCGCTGCCAGAAAACAACTATCCGAGTCATTGGCAAGGCAAATGCCATCAGCATCGACGGCTCGAGTCGCGTCAGTTTGATCATCGACAGTCTCGTATCGAGTGTTGATGTGATCAAGAGCCCAAGGTTCGAGATGCAGGTGCTTGGCATGTTGCCGACGGTCATGCTTGATCAGGTGGATGGTGCTGCAATTTATCTGAGCAAGGACAGCACCAACACGGAAGTCTTCACGAGCAAGTGCACAAGCGTCAACATCAGTGTGCCGCACGGGGAGGAAGGTGACTACGTTGAGTGCCCCGTTCCTGAGCAGATTGTGACAAGGATCAAGAACGGCAAGGCGGTGAACGAGATCGTTGAGCATGCCGGTTAAGTTGTCACAGTTGGAAGAGCTGCTCTGTTTGTACATTACTTTTGCATGGCGGCGGCCGGGAATAATAGCGTTGTGGGTACGATAGGGACTTGGGTAGAAATGGCCGATTTAGAGATGGCCTAATTGACCTTTTGCTGAGCAAAACGTACACTCGCACACACTGCATCCCGCGATCCCCTATAAACCCGGATCTCAAATTAGCTCTTAAGACGCCTTCACCTTCACGTCGCGCAGCGGCCCAAACAAGCCCAGAACAGTAAAAGTCCGCATCACAAACAAGAAAACCGTAGCACCCACATTTCCCCAGGCCATTTGATTGTACCCAACGAAATCAAGAGCGTTCTCCCAGCCGAGGCCCCAGATCGAGCCGTAAAGGTGGCCCAGGTCACCGATGGCGAGGATGATGAGATAGTTGCGCAGGGCCCAGGCCTCTTTGAGGTGGACAATGATGCCGACGCCCACGAGGCACATCAGAAGGTAGAGATTGCCGAGCTGGAGGGTCAGGACTTCGGAGTGGAGTGTTGCTGAGGAGAGTTTGTCGATGAGCCGGGATGGGGGGATCTGGTCTGTTGCGAAGGTGATTGGTTCGTAAAGGGCTGCTACCCATCCCGCAATGCTGGGAAGTGTTAGAAATTGATATGGAGCTTCAACGACAAAAGATTACTGGACGCAGGATTGTCTTGAATTGGTCGGAATTGCTCCTCGGATGCGGCGATGAAGAAGCAATTGCAAATTGACTTACAGTGACAGAGGCTCAAGAACGAAAAAGACAATCCATGGGATGGTCGGAAGAACAGACGACATTGTGGTGTGTAGCAGGCGAAATTACTGGACTGAAAAATGTTAAGACTCTGATCAGACTTGAATTGCGCAACTGAATTAATTTGTAAGCTCGAGATGGCTTCGATCTTGGGAACGATGACTGGCAAAGCTCTACAGTTGTAATACAATAATATTAGATGCCCTGAAGAAAGGCAGCAGCGTTGCGATGTGAAGTCGCGGTCGGAGTTGAACTCCCGGAGCCTTTTCATGCGGCACAGCCGATTTCCATTACTTGCCTGAACTCAGTCACTCACTCCCACGACCGCGCTTTCGCCTTTAGCTATCAGAAAATCCTCGAGGGGCTGCCTGCGAAGACTCAGCCAGGGCTTTGATGATGACGACAAGCAAGATTCTCGCACCACAGCCAGAATGTGGCCTGTCACTCGGGTGATGAAACCAGTAGCTGACGTGCACTGGGTGATCTATCGTTGAATATCTTCGGCCATGTCCAACCATGAGAGTCCCAGAACCTTGAGTCATTTGACCCTTTCGTCCTCTCCGGGCTATCACTGCGTCTCTGGAAGGTTTCTCAACTTCTCGCCAATCCGGAGCATACGAGCAGCGGAGATTGGCTGCCGAATTCCACTTGGGCCGCATAAACGGCCGCCAGACACGTCGTCAAAGGTGCTCTGGCGCCTGCCGTCTCCTCTTATATGTCCTTGTCCTCCCACGTGGGTGCTACGCCGAGATGACATTCGATATCGCTCCGTCAATCAAGTTTCAACAATTGTTTGAAGCGGTCACGATGTTCTGTTGCGGCATGGCAGGTTCAGCTTACATCCGAGAGCGGCCATGCAAATAATGGCTTCCAGTCCCGATCTGCGTACATCCCTGCAGACATGAAGAGAACCGAGCTACCAGGAGAAATCTCCATCAGGGTACGACCTCGAAAAGCGAAGGCCTAAGCAGCATCGCCGAAGTGCTTGGGATCCGAAGCAATGATCGCTGGTAGAGAGCATCTGCCGCCTAACACAGCGAGAGAACCCTCTCGGTAGCCATGCATGGTTTGTATGTCAGAGAGCCTTTGAGTTCCAAAGTTTATCGCCCATATCCGCAGGTTATGTTTCAAATCTACACGGCCTGCTTCGAGCACACACGGCATTTGCAGATCGTGGCCAACGACATCTCAGGTGGTCAGGTCTCCACCAGACGCTCCAGGGCTTATGATCGACAGTGCTTTCAACCTACAACGACACCAGATCCAGGAATCCTTCAGTCTCCGAAAGTCCTTTCCAGGGTCTATCTCGACGACCCTGTCGTGTCGAAATGCACGTGTGCCTGGGATAGGCCTGGGCTCGCCTGGCTGACTGCCGGAGTCTTCAGGGTCAACTCCGTGGCCAGGCCGGTGTTCACAACCTCCGTCTATACGCAATATCAGAAGTCGTCATCGCACCTCCAATGATGACTCGCAGACACCTCTATGGAGCTGTGAAACATCATCATCCTTAAGGAGGACTGTGAGTCGGTCCGATACTTCCACTAGGGATCGCTTCCATGGTTTACAGCCGGCACAGATATGGCATGACCACGGGCCAAGTCCGGTGAACCAATGTTGGCACAGCCATCTTCGTTGCCAAACGTGACCAGGTCGATACTCCCGTTTGGTTCACGTCTACAAGACTCTCTCTCTCTCTCTCTCTGCGTAAGTTGACTCTCTCTTTGCCCACATTGTTGCACCTGACTCTCAAGCTCAGCTCTCATCGCCCACCGTTTTGTCATGGCACCTTTCACTTTTGCCACCTTGCTCTTCGCGGGCTCTGTGTTTGCACAGTCGATGCAAGCAACGCCAGGTTCGTCAGCGTCTTCGCCATCTCGCACAGCCCAGCCAAATTCCACTCCGACTCACCCGCAGTCAAGCACTACTTCTGTACTAGACCCGCCCAATTTCTCGGGCGATTGGTTCTATGACAAGCTGATCAGCGAGGGCATGAAGCCTGGTGCTGCGAGCTATGTCGCGGAGAACAACTTCGTTACCGACTCCCGCGGCCTCAATCCAGCAGGCTTTGCGAATGCGATCATACAATCAAAGATCGAGAGCCAGCTGTCAGAGAACGACGACCCAAAATACCGGTATGCGCAACAGCTATCAATAGATGCATACTTCCTTTCTTCCGCTCCCAGTGGCTACGAAGAGTTTGCAAGCAGCTTCGTATCTGTCTGGTACAGCTACCAGAGCATTTCCCCGGATGCATCTGAATCTGTCCGGCTTCACAGCAAGGTTGATCCGCCTGTTACGGTATCAACAACATCAAGCCGCGCCCTTGGCACAAGCTTGACTAGGACCAACTCTGGTTGTTTGGCGGCTGTCTTCGCTGGTATGGCCGCGATTCTGCCATTTTGAGAGCGGGTCTATGGGGTAGCGCCGGTTTTCTGAGTAAATCGTGGTTTTGCCGTTTCTGAATCTCATTAGCAATCTGCTGTATCACATTTCGCTGTCTGCAATCCGCGATGTATTTCATTCTCTATCAACGCGCTCGATGGGCCTGTCCCCGTACTGGTACTAGGTCCAGAGCCGAGCGTGCTGATCTCCTGGTGTCAATTATAGCATCTGTGTTTGTGTCGGCCGGCTATGACGCCGGGTTTCATCCTTGGTAGATCCACACCTGACATGCTGTACCAGAAGACAATCCACGTGGGCTCGACGTGCTGCTCGTTCGATGTGCTGCTCGTTTCCAGGTGGTGGCTTGAAACAACGGGCCAAGAGATGGGTTCGGATTGTGGATGTTCGCATTCTCTTTTTGGAATGTTCCTCTTGTCACTGCCCCCTCGTCACCAGAGTTCTCTTCTCTGGTCTGTCGAGGATCGCGGTTCATCAAGTTTCACCTAGTCAAAGGGCTACACATATTATTGTGAGCTTGAAACATGTGGTCTGTTGTCGACCTTGACCCGACGCAAGAGGCCGGTCGTCCTTGAGCAGGCCGATACTTTTGAAATGCATACAAATTTGGGTACTTGCCTCTTCCCGGCGTCTCTATGGTTCAGACCATCTTCCAATTCCTTTCCGAGCTAGCTGTGCTGGTCTCTTTCCTCTACGTCTGAACCTCTTCGTCGTCAGGCAGAGCCATGGCATACAATCCCTTGTTCATGTGGATGCTGGTCACCACAATCATGTCGACCAGCTGGCAGGTCGCTGCCATGAAGCTATTTCCACGTAACCAGACAACATTATCTTACAACACGACAAACTGTTCATCGAATGCTTCGGGACCGACAACAGCCAACTCTACGATCCTTCCCTCTGCTTGTTTCCTCAGCTCATCCACTAGGCCGTCCGGATCAGCAATCAACTATGGTGGGTTTAGCACTGGTGTTCTTGTACAGCATCCTACACCCATATCAGATTCGGACTCTGGAGCGTCCGAGGGCATACAAGCGGATACTGCTTCGTCATCGAATTCTCTGACGGCCATCTCTGCTCGGCCGTCTGCTATCTTCAACTCAACTGGAAGTGCCAATTCGACCGAGCCTCAGGCCAACTCTTCCTCCGACGAGTCTGAAGCTTCAAGCCCTAATGCAGCTTCGCCTTCTCCAAGTAGTTCTACGATTCACCTGCCGGTCCCATCATCTCTGGCAGCTCTTACAAACAATACTTGTGAAAATGCCCAGGGCACAAACGGCTCTACGGCGTGGAAGGATTCTAACGGCAACGGCGCACTAGACCAATTCATCGACATGTACACCAACAACAAACTCTACTGCGACGAGTGCTTCGGTCTGGAACTCGGCAAGTGTTCAAGCACGAACTCGAGTTGCAAGATCGGGCTCCGTGATGCCGCATCATCCCAGCAAGAACCGGAATATCCCAGAATCGACGTTGCTCTGAGATACTGGGCTCATTGGTCGACGCAGACAATCAGATGTGGCGTGAACTCAGAGCAATGTGCCCTTTCAGGCTGCTCGGATGTCTCGGACTCTGCTGCGGCGTACGTTGTCATCGAATCTCTGGTGGCCATTGGCAACATGCTCGATTACGCGTGGAACCATCTCAAGACTGCTGCTTCGAACGTCAATGACGACGCGACCACATGGCAGCAGGTCTTCGTCCCCAAGACGGACCCCGAGAGCACCGTCAACACTCGCATCGAGATAGCGGTGTTCTCCGTCTTTCTCAGCGGGCTCATAGGCTTCATACCTGAAATCGGCAAGGTCGGCAAAGACCTCGGTAGCGCCGTCATCATTGCCGGCGGCAATGCAGCCTGGCCAACCGACAAAAAAGGCGAGGCGCCAGATCTGGCCAACATCACGCAAGTCATTGGAAATGCTACTGTCAACGGGATCGTCACGGTGGCGGATGCACTGATCCACAATGGCACCGTTGGAGAGGGGGACAGCCAGCTTAAGCTGTATGACATGATGAGAGATGGCAGAGCGCTCGACTTTAAGAACCCCCAGAATTGGGATGATGATCTTGAGAGTACGTACCGCAGACTTCTCTACCAACAGCTGGTAGTCGAGGGTTGGTCCAATCACCAGACGGACGGACTGAAACATGTTCCGATGATCGTCTTCGCCGAGGGAAGCTGTGACGACCTCATGGCCGACCCGAAGTCACGGGACACCAACTTTGTCCCTCTCGCGATCGGAGACAATCTGAAGAAGATGGATTCGCATATCGATTACAACGGCAGTTGCTGGTGGCTCACCAATGCCCTTCCCAGTAAGGTAGCTACAGGGCCCCAAGAACCCAGGAGATGGGACTGTATCAGCTACGACTCCTTACCAGGCGGCACACATAAAGCGCTCGAATCGGCCGGGACCTCATTTGGTGGCCTTTCCATCGAAGATTTCATCATACCGTCGGTCGATGGCTGGAAAGCAAACAACTACCATAAAGGCTTTGAGAAACTCGGCGCCGAGGGAGATCTCGTGCCTGACCCGCGGGCACCTGGAGTGCTCAATATCATTGTCTGTGACTACATGAGTGACCCCAAGCGACCAGGTATCGGGTGTCCCAAACGAGACGAAGAGGATGTTGGGGCCACCAAGTGCAATTTTTACGACACGTATGGAGACGCTACGAACGATCTGGTAGTATTTCCTAATAACGGCATATATGCACCAGGCACGTGCATGCTCAAGATCTCCATGTACGACATCTTCAAGAATGGAGTCACTGATATCAACAATAATCCTTACGGCGGGTATTACCAAGTCAAGGTCCGCGTGACGGATGCCGAGCAGAAGATCATTGGCGGAGGAGCAAAGGCTGTGATTCCAGACCTCCTGCAAGTATGGAACACGTTCTTGCCATTTGACATTCTTATCCACGGGCCGACCAACCTCGATGGCCGTGCAAATCTTCACGGATGGCCTTTCGAGATATGGTACGCAGATCAACATTTCCTGACGACCGACCCGCAATGCACGGGTGGTTGGGGAGCGTGGGGAGAGTGGAATATCATCGACGAGATACATTGTACCTTCATCTGCGGGACGTTTGACGAGAAGGTCGACAAGCCGAAGCCGTCCGCTACTATCGCCCATGCAATCCCTGCAGGCGCAACTCCGCAGCCTGTGATCCCGTTTGGTCCCTCGGCAGTCAACACATACAGTCCCAGTATCAAGTCGCCACCCGTCCCGGCATCGAACCCGCAGCTCTACCAGGAGGCCTACTCGGCGGACTGTATGATACAGATCCTCCAGTGGGATAAAGGCTTCAATGGAATCGCGGAATGGTACCAATTCGAGGTCAATATGTGGAAGAGCAAACCAACCGATCTGAACAACTACGACGAGCTGACGCCAGTTGCACCGTTCGCCAACGCCTTGGTTCCGGCGCCACCGGGCCGGCAGATGCCGATCTATGGTCTCAAGCGAGCTATCACGATTGAGTTCCCCGAGAAAAGGGAAGAGTGGTATCATATTTGGGTACAGAAGGATGATGGTACATGGGATATTTTTGATGGTGGCGTGGACAATAAGGATCATCACTGCGTGACTGATGATTGGGCTCAAGGCCATCGTGGTTCGAGATGTCATTTTCATTGTGGCACGGATCCGATGTGAGGCCACGAAGAGCCGAATTTGCACTTGCTAATACTTAGAACTCATTGCGACTTCACTAATACATGCTCTGGACTGTCAAGCAGGCTTGACGTCCGCGATAGGTCATAGGAACAGTGAACGGGGCCTGCAGGCGACTTTGAATGTATTTAATAAGTACCTTGATTACGTATTCGTCCACAGCTTCGAATTGCAGTTGAAGTTGAGGTCGCAGTCTTCTCTTTAAAGGGCGATTGTGGTGTAAGCAATGTAAGGAACCACCGTGTAGCTGTGCGAATGCTGAGACCCGGAAAAGTCCGTCGTGGCCGCAGAGCGAGTACGAGTGCTCAAAGTCGTAGCATTCCCGTAATGCAAGGTCGAGGATATTCCGAGAGGCCCAGAAGACGCAGATGCTGATTCGGACGCTGTCACGTCCTGACCAGTCGAAGATGGGGTGCCAGAAGCAGAGAGCGGAGCACTGGGAGTCAAGCTTGGGAAAGCCGCCGAGCCCGTGTCGGTAGCGAGACCATCAACGTCCGTCGTAGCGGCTGCAGCGGTCGAGGACGTTGCAAGCTCTGCAGTTGAAGGAGATGTGGCGCTCGAAGGAACAGCACTTGTGACGGGGTCAAGGACGGCGCTGCTCGTCTGGCCTTTTCCAGCAGTCGGGTTCAAGCCGGCTCCCGCACCGAGGCAGTTACCAGTGCAGCTGGGATTCTTGACGTAGTTCACCGTGAGCTCACCGGTCTTCACGTTGTTGCCAGGTTGTGTGGGATTGCTGCCGCAGACCTTGCAGCCGTGATCCAACAAGCCGTCCATGAGCTGCCGAGCACGATCGAGGGTAATGCCGCCATCACCAGTGTTTTGCGCAAAGGCACACACACCACCGATGCCCAAGTTGCCGTTGAGTCCAACTTTTGCGCTGACTCCTTTCACGGACACGCCGGCGGAGATGCTGATTTTGATGCTGCTGCTGACACAGATGACGTGGTCGCCGTCGTGGTAGGTTGTGGTGCCTGGGACTGTTGCATTGTCGACCGAATACATGGCATCGCGTAGGCCTTGAAGAATGCCCTCATCACCGTCGTTCTCGAACCCGGCGAGTGGGCAGAGGCCGGAACCGCGGCAGTTGATGCCCAAGGCACCTGTTTGCTGCACCAAGCAGAGCACAGCCAAGGCCGCTGAAAGGGGCTTTTCGAAATACATATTTCCACTGAAGATGATTCGGAAGTGAATGAATTACTGTAGCTGAGAATGGGCTCCCAGAAGCAAAATAACGACCAGCGCAAATGAATGGAAATTGTCGAGAGACTGACTATGAAAGAATGGCGAGAATTAACAAAGTCAACGGAGAGGGAACAGGATCAAACCAGAAAGAGGCGCTCCATCGATGCACATGTATAGGAAAAGCCATACTGTGATAGGAGGAACCCGTGGCCCATGCCGTCTGCAAGCAACGTGCGATCATCGAAGGTGCTGACATCCAGGGTAACAGTTCGATGCCAAAAAGAGATCTAGCTAAGATCAAGTGGAGGGCTCACTGCGCCTTCGACAAAGACATGGCGTCAGCTGGTTCGTCGCGCCGCTGGGTTGTACGCTTGTGTAATACGCTCGGCGTGGCAGTGATGAACGTGAAACATCGAACAAGGTTCCAAGGTTGCAAAGGAGTCGAGTGGAATTAGTCGTGGGGGCCGCCGCTATCCCCGAATCTGACCTCGTTGCAACGCCGCGGCCACCTCCGCTTCTGGAAACATCACAGCGTGCAGCAAGTTTGTCGGGAGATAATCTATTTGCCGTAGCCATTGAGCTTCGGCCTCGCTGGGAAGGCTATCTCGGCAGGCTTGGATGCTGCTTCCGACTGGTTTGAGCTGAGTCCCGCCGGCTCGCAGCCCCCAGTCTCCATATCTTGGCTATTTGAAGGTCTGGGTTCCATTGAGCTAGGACCATTGCTCAGGCGTCTGTCTACCGCATTTATACATGGTCAAGTTGTGAAGGAATCAATCGCAGCTCTTCGACCGTTCTCACCTGGATCTGATATATGGGACAGCCCTCCTGAGGCTCGATGTTCTCCGCTGCATATGTTTGCTTGATCCATGAGATGAAAACTGGCGAGATTATCCTCCTCAGTAACGCCGACGCATCATTCGAAGTGTCTCTCACAGATTTTGCGTTCCTGGTTAGTATTATCGAAACAAACCCTGTCATTCACATTGTTGGTGTTTAGTCCGACCCCCACAGAGGAGGCAATTCGAGTGATATGATTGATAAAGAGTCTCAAGGCGGTACTCGTGCAGTCTCTTGGATCATCCCTCTTGTAGCGAACAGAGTCCGCTTTTGCCGTTGTCCGACAACCTTTCCTTTGGGTCCGGATTCCGACCGTTCAGGCAAACATCAAGATCGAACAGCCGTCGACGGGTCGTTGCGTCTGGTCGCACCGGTCCTCGTCATGAACCCTCACTTGTGGTCACGCTTCTGTCGCAGCTAAGATTCATGCGTCCTATCGGATCAGCATCAATTGGTATGTCAGCCCAAAAGCTGTGAAGTGTACAGTCGTGAAGTGGTTGGATCGTGCATGACAATCGATAGCAAGACATGCAGATGAGCTCCTCTCCATGTCCCTTATCGTTATGGCTGCAACAGGGCCCTGCAGCTACATCTCGAGGTTGTTGTTCAACCAATTCACGCCACAACGACTCGTACAAATGAAGCAACGTTCGGTCCAGTCTGGATTGCAAGAGCTGATTGCAATCACGAACTGCTGAGGAAACTCATGCGAACCCATCTCTCTGGCCTACCGTACGATAGGCCGCAAGGCTGCTGCGAGGCAAACAGAGCCGACCCCGGCTCAACGCCGACGTGGCGCTCGTTCCCGTAGTTCTGCTGCACTTAGCCGGCAGCAAACGCGGGTTGTGCAACGCTGTATATCAGGCCATACACCAACACCATCAATGATCGTCTCTTCCACCGATGGAAGGCTTCTCTCGACCGGCTTGAGCATTGACGTTCCCACGTGCGACCTTTGCTCTCGGGCATGCAGTCTCGTGCCACATAGCAGCTCGACACGCTAGGTGCGTTGTGCCGTGTGATAGCTGTTTCTCTTCCTCTCCTTCATCACCAAGCTCCCCACTTCTTGAGACTGCTTCCCGTTCCTTTCTCCCACCCGATATGTTTCCTGAAGAATGCATTTTCACAGAACGACAAGAACAAGATTGTGCATATCAACAACAATCCACCGTCATACAGCAACGGCTGTGGCAGCCACCACCATTACTGTCCCAATACATACGCGGGCAGAGGCGCCAGCGATTCAGCTCTGGCACCATTATTGATGAGCGGCCTCGCAAATCTCAACCACAGCCTGTACAATTTGACTAGTCAGAACAGCCTCGCTAATTTGAACAGCCTTGCAAGTCAAAACTATCTCGCCAGCCAAAACAGCCTCGCGAATCAAAACTACCTCGCGAGCCAACATATCCTCGCCAACCAGAGTCACCTTGCAAATCAGAGCCACCTCGCCAACCACAACCAAAGCAGAGTCAACGGCCAGAATCACAACGTCAACAACAATACCACCAACATCGACCTCGAAGTCATGAACAAATTGGTAGGGAAGCTCGGCGCGCAGGCCTTGGGTTTCGGCCCGTTCATGCAGCAGCAAAATCAAGAACGCGGCCGCCGTCGCATGCGGCGACATACCCGCCGGATCGAGCGATGGCCTGAGTTCTGGGATTGGGATTATCCAGATGAAGGTACGTACCGAGTAACCGCTTCAGACATCCACCTATTGACATGGCCCTTCAGAGGAGTACTACATTGACTATCCACCACCTCGTTACGGCCGCTACTGGGGTGGTCGCCGTCAGCCGATGCCGATGATGCCAATCTTCTATGGCGCACCGGAAGAGTTCGACGACTGCTTCAGTGATGATGGGTTTGAGGAGTACGAGGACGAGCCGTTCCGTTGGGAAGTGCCTGAGCCACCGTTTTGGAGTCCTGGTGCAGGTGGTGGTCGTCAGCAACATTTCATGTCTGATCCCTTCCAACATGGCGGTAGATCTCCGTTTGGCATGTATGGACTACCTCAGAGAGGGCGACAACGACGGCGCGGCGGTTTTGCTCAGGGCCTACGTTCAAGTTTAGGTGGGGGCTTCGGCGCAGCTGCAGGCGCGGCTGGACAAAGAGATCTCGGAGGTTTTTGGTAGGAGATAGCATCCGCAAGACGTTACGAAAATGCTCTGAGCACTTGCATCTGCAACCGCCGATTTGGGCACGTGTTCATACACGGCAAGCAGGGTCTAATGATACAGCGGAATCCGAAATGAGGGTCACAGAGCTCGAGCCGTAAACCTTAAAGTCAATCTGAATACCTAAATCCCCACATGGCGTGATGCTCGTGAGTCGACGGCAAAGCTGTGGAATCTCTTCATCGTCGATCTAAAGCTAATCTGCAAGGAACCGCCAGTAGGGTGAGACTGTCTGATGTCTTGCATGGCCTTGCAGCATCCGAGTGCTGATCTCTAGAACGGTAGCGGTGCGTCGCCACCGATTGAGACATCCGGGACGCGCATCTCGAGACCTACGACAAGGAATAATGACAGAGTGTCAGTACATAGACAACGATATCTCACATCAATAAGCATGTCCCACCTGGTACTCAACGTTGCTGACATTTCGAAATGGCTCCACACGACACGAACGATTCGATGGTAGTTTCTGTCAAGGGAAATGACAACAGTCAATGGGGCACTGCCACCAACCTGTCTGCTGTACGCTACAACGACGTCAACCTCCCACAGCAGCATGGAGGACGGCGGCTGACCGACTTCATGAACATTGTTGAGGGCCAGTCTGTTTTAGTGATCGGATGCGGCCCCGGGAAAGATACCCTCGTCATCGCTGACTTGGTTGGTCCCAAGGGTCGTGTCGAGGGTATTGATCTCGACGCGCACAGCATTTCCAAGGCAAATGAAAGTCTTCAGCAGAGACCTGGTCTGAAGGCCTTTGCCAAGCATCATGTCGGCGATGCGCATGATCTTTCCAGATTTCACGGGCAGAAATTCGATCACATTCACGTCAACGCCACCTATCATTGGCTCGGGAACCAGCCGCGGTTTCTTCGAGAGGTTGCATCTCTTTGCGAAGCTGGCGCTACCATCGGCATTGCTGGTGGTGATGGCAACATACAACAACCCATTTTCATGATCCGCGAACGGGTGTGTAAGGAGCTCGACTTGCACCCAGCCGTGCTGTTCACCTACCCGACTGACGAAGAATTGAAACGTGATCTGCCGGCAGCCGGATTCACCGATCTTTCCTTCAGGCACTTTGGCGGCACTTATTTGTTCGAAGACACCAATGCTATGCTAGAGTGGCTGGACGTCAGCACCGGCAAGCAATACCTCGATCGTCTCCTCGACAGAGATGGAAAGTTTTGCCCGAAACGTGCGCGGCGCGCAAAAGAGCGGATTTTGGAGGAAATGGAAATCTTTCGCCTGCCAACTGGCCAAGCCTCCATCCTTCTCTCACGGTTGATGGTGATTGCCCGCTTACACCCCGAATAGCCATCATGGTCATTACTCTATGTTTGCATGTATGGATAATTTCTTTCGGTATATGATGTTGTTCAGAACCCACTGACTGCTCCGATTGTGACATGAAACGCGTTCGAGCGCAACGCGGACACAATGGATCCGAAATCTCCGGCCCTGGGTTTAGCCGCAGGACTAAGTAGCTAGATGCTTACAGCCTGCTTACCAAAGCGTTCGATGAACTGCTCTGGCTGCAGTTCATTGAGCCCATACCTCTCCATTCTTGCTCCTTCCTGGAAGAAATCTCGTCCCACCAGCTCACCTGCTTTGCGGATTGCTTGCTCCAACGGACCTGCATCCACCTTCGTCTTGATAGCGAGTTCCCACCACCAGACATAGTGAATCACAATGTCCTCGACAAGCATGCGACTCGTCATTGAACTGGGCGGGGGGAAATCCTCGTGAGTCGCCGACCTGCGTCCAAAGTCTGCCACGCTGTCGAAGTCTTCCGGGTAGTGCGCGTTGATGACCTCCAAGAGGGTAGTATCTGCAAAGCCAAGCGTCCGCCTGATTTCCCTCACAACGTCATAACAGTCGTTCATGTTCCTGATGACCGACTCTGTCAATCCTTCTTTGTAAAATTGGAATTTGTCGCCCCTCTTGATGCGATCGGCATTTCCCAGCATCAACCACGGATGGAAAATGCCACCACCGTTCATTGTCTCGTGGTCGATTTCATTGAAAGTCTCGTATATTTTGACGTTGAACAGGTCCGCTGCCAAGCTAGTCATCTGAGGACTGGAACTAGACACAAAGAGTCCGCCCTTTCGACCGATGACTTGGATTCCGTCCAGGTGGGACCGCGCGCACAGAGGTGTCGAGGTCGTTTGACAGATGCCGCGAAACTTCATCTTTCCATCAAGATTGATCTGTTCGCACGAACCGGGAACAAACAAAATGAAGTGCTGGCTGAGATCGATGCCCTGAAACTCCTTCCATACCTCATCGTGCACATCTCCTCGCAGCGACATCACAACGATTTGTGAAAAAGCAGCTGCTTTCTCAGGGTTGGAGGTGAAGTTCAAACTCATCTTAACGTACGTGTCGCCCTCCCTGACGCCTTCGTAACCACGCTGCTCAATCGTTTGCCTTGTGTTTTGATGGTCCTTGTGTGTATATATCAATACACGCTTGCCACGGCTTTGCAGATCAATGTCACGGACATAGGA
>UYJD01000001.1:2011724-2031444 GCA_900618795.1 Cyanodermella asteris
CGCCGACCTTCATTGGTCGCCTACATAGTCAACCAACCCGTGCCCGCGTTACAATCAAAAGCCAGTCCACGGTTTGCGGGACCGGCACCAATGAGGAGAACCCTGGAATAGTCAACCATGTTGCCTAGTCGAAGAAGAGCTTATCGATAAGATGACAGCGGTCTCAACCAAGCCGGGTAACGGTGTTCTCAGAGCAGAATAAATACAAATCGTCTTCCGCCGTCATTCTCAACGCTACGACAATCGTTGTATGCCACATAAGATACTTCGATCTTGTAAACTATGATAGCGTCACCCGATGATGTATGTCTTCGATCTTCGTTGGAACAGCGAACGTAATGGCAATCACAAACGTATTACGATGATGCATTTCTCTCATTTTTCACAACTCGACTTGTGAAGTATTATCTCCATTGTTCATCTGCGCCACGCGGTTGATGTATGTCTTTCCACTTCGACAAGTCAGCTTGCTGATGCATGTGTGTGCTGTTCCGTGCAGCCCGATGATGCAAGTCTATAATGAAACAATAAATCTGTCACCGATGCTCGCTCACACATCATACCAGCTGCTCAATAACCTTAATTGGATCTGCAATGAACTGAGACAGCGCTATAATTCCAATTGCGTCAAGATTAAGTTAGCTGCGCTGGCAGTAAACAGACTTATCCCAGATTGGTATAGACATAGGTTGAGAAGTTTCTCTCTTGTGTATCATGACCCGGCGGTTGCAGAAATGCGGCACAAGCTTCTCCGCACAAGCTAATTCCAATGATGATCTCCACCGAGATCAGAAATCGCATCTCTCGCCGAGATGCACGAGACGTGCGTCGCATGGCCCAAGCCCAAGGATTTGGACGAAACTTTCGTAGCCTCCCGACGCTGGGCTTCACAATCTGCGCCATGGGAAACTTGGAGATCCTCTACCTCTAAAACCCACAACCGCTCATCGATGGCGGCAAAACAGTCATATTTCGGACGTACGTTCGGGTCTACACGGGACAAGCCTTCATTGTCGCGTCACTCGCAGAATTGGCGTCGATGGCGCCCACGACAGGCGGACAGTATCATTGGGTACCCAAGTTTGCTCTGCGATCTGCGTAGAGAGTGCTGTCATATGTTTCGGGCTGGCTTTCGATGTTAGGGTTGCAGCTTGCTGCGAGGAGCGTGTCGGGGTTGAACGCGAAGTTGAGGTTGGCTACTACGAGCATTGCGGGGCCGGAGTTTGAGGTTAGGCCTTATCTGAATACTTTGCTCATTATGGCTATTATCCACGTGTGGTGACCGGTTAATGTGTTTGGTGAGCGGGCTCGGCCTACGTTTGAAGGAGCGTTTGCTTTCGTGCATGTTGCGTGGTTTGTCTAATTGTTGGCGGTGCTGTGGTCATTGTCCCCAAGGAGCTCTGCGACAGAAGTATTTCTCGATCTGACGAACAACAATGCACCTGGAATGCAGTGGCAGACGATCGGGCTGGGGCTCCTGGTACGACAAACGCCTGCACAGTTCACTGCGTAAGGTTCAGACTCGGTGGCACACATCAGTCAGGAGGCAGTACGAATCAAAGTCAATGATTCACGGAATCTAAATGTCGATCCAGGTCAAAGACGCAGCGATGATTGTCCCTCGATCCGTGATGATCGCCTTCGGAGCCAACAAACCAAGCTCTTTCGGCCTCGTCGTGACATATCTGTTCACGCCCGGCGATGTCAATGACCGCGCAGCCATCCTTTCCGTTCATCCACGGAATGCAGAATGCCGTCTCATAGGCAGGCACCAGTGGTGTCACATTCATGATGCTTCTTCTCACTTTCATGATTGGCATCAGTGTGACAGCATCAGCCACACGTCAGACCTTTGCGTTGGCGCGATCACGGAATGCCATTTTCAAGCTGGCTAGGCCATATCTCGCAGGATGGGAGTCTTTGATAAACGCAGTCATCTTCACCTGCAGCTTCATGGCTATGCTGTCACTCATCTGCTTGGGTTCATCGGCAGCATTCAACGGTTTCGTGTCCATATCGGTCCTCGCGCTGATGGCGACTTATTTCATTTCCATCTGCTGTGTACCGGTCAAACGCATCCGGGCTTCGCGAGGCGGTCCGGACTTGCCAGAGTCTCCTTTCTCGTTGGGAAGACATGGTGTTCCTGTCAATTGTATCGCGCTGATGTTCTCGGTTTACAGTTTCTTCAGGTGCTTCTAGCCGATCTCAAACACAGCCGACCCGTAGCTATTCATCTGGACGGTGGCCATATTTGGCGGTGCTTGCATTGTGTCGGCGGCAACATACCTGCTTGTGGCGTGAAAGAAATACGAAGAACCTGTCGCAAAGGTCCGTTATTGGGATCGGACGTGGACAGAAGATGTCTGAGATTTGATTCTCGATCAATCAGTTGCAGGTCACATGGTCGGCTTCGGCACAGCAGTCTTGGCTTACCAAAAATGCACACCAAATCACTCCTGCAGAGTCCTCGCCACTCTTGACGTCCATCGTATATGCTCAGCCTCCCGGCGCCAGCACACGATTCGTCCCGGCTGATCTGCCATTGGTGTTTCGAAGTCCTGCGCAACCTAACATCGGTTTGAGTTTGCAGGCAGCAACACTCCCCGAGACGACCTTGGAGCTACTCTGATTCCACTCTACATGAAATGGCAGTACTGCACTGTGCGAAAGCTGATTGGTGGATTTGACTTTTGCCTTCTCCAGCCGTGGCTTTGCGCCCTCAGATCGTTTGTAGCTACGGTTCAACAGGGCTGGATGTTCGACTTGGGCGGAGACACTGGCTGGCAGCGCCACAGGTGGTTGCATCCTCGACTTTTTGCGACCATGCTGAAATAGTGATTGATATACGGAGTCTGAGATCATAGCAGTACTGCGCCTGCCGAGTCTTTGCTTTGACACTAGTGTAGCGCAGTTCCTGTTGGCCCGCATGGCTGGATTGTCTATTATCGTTATTGATTTTCAGGACTCGGCTTTGACTTCTCATCTGCAGGCTGTCACAGCCTCAATCGCGGCACGTTCCCACATATCTCGATAGTACAAATAAGGCTCTGTGGGTATCCCGGTTTCTTGCGCACGCTGATAATCCTCCCATCAAGTCGTTTCTTGAGAAAATCTCAAAATATCACTCGTCGCATTGCATTGCATCGCGTCCGTCACTTCCACACTCTGTGATACTTCACTACCCAGCAACATGGCCAAGGGCATGTATCACGTCTGGCGCTTTGTCGCTCTCTTCTGGACGGTGCTCAGTCTGATCGTGGGTCCTCTTCCAACAGCATGGACATATGCCTCGCCCGCCGAGAGCCTCGCCATCATTTCCTCTGGCTTCTACTTCATTAGCATCTTCTGGAACATCTTCGTGATTGCATGGGAAAAGAGCAGAAAGGAGGTCATGCACCCGGCCGCGGTTGTTTCTCTGGACCTCGTCACCTGGATCTACGCCATCGCGATGGCGATCATCGGCTTCATTGAGGTGGCAATATATGCTGCGAGTCGAAGTTTTCGGCTGCACCCACCGTCGACATCGGGTCGGTACTATTACAGTTACTACTATCACTTGACTCCTGCGCAGTTTGATGGAGTGGTAAGTGATCTCCATCTCCTATTACAGTTTTTGGCTGATTATTGTCCAGCTTGCATGCATTACGATTTTCTCTGCCAGCGTCCTCATCTCCGGGATCATCCACTTTGCACTTTTCGTCAAGGGCTGCATTCATGAGGATCAGCGCCGCAAAGATCTGAAAGCCAGTTCTTCAGGAGGTGGCCCTGTCATTGCAGCAAACAGTGCTGCTGGAAGCTACCCTTCCGGGTATTACGGCGGTGCCAGTCTCGAGGCTGGGCACACCACGGCTGCCAGGAAGCAGGCTCTCTTGGAACAGCAGGAAGCGGAATTTGGAAGAGACAAAATCAGGGAGAAGCAGGCTGAAGTCGAGCTCATGGAGTCGAATTTTGGTCATAGCGAGGCTGGCATCCCAGAGTCAAGGCCACCAAGGCTCTGATGACAAGGCTATAATCCTGATGACATAAGACGAGCCCGAGGCCGTGCGTAATGAGAGAAATTTCAGTGCAGAGCCGCAATCAACGATCTAGTTGACTATCTTCATGCCTCCTGCAATTTGAGTCATAGGCAATCCAGGGTTTCTGTTCATCCGGGTCAGACCTGGCTATCAGGCACAGACATGATCTAACTGACACCAACTTGCCAGGTAATCCCCGGCATCACTAACAAGCATCCCTGCCGCACTTTCCGCAACCCCATAAAGCGGAGCCTGAAGGTGAGCACTGATCGGAATCGGGAAAATGCTAGCACCGATCGCCCGCAAATTCCCGACGCTCTTCACGCGAGGCCGAGTGTAAGTGATTGAAGCCATTGCCGCCGTTCCAGCCAGACGATCAAAAGTCGTCGTGCATGCCCGAAGCCTCGCATCCAGTTCGGCGTCTGTAGATTTGGAATAGAGGACGTTCAGAGAGGGCCCAGGGGCTGTTCGTGAGCGAGGAAGGTCTGACCGGCTGACGACTCGGCGACTTTGAAGGCTCTCCGCATGGCTGTTCGCATGATGGTTTTGTCGTGCTTGATTGAGAAGCATTTGGGGTCAATGATTGGGCGCGTCTCGAGATTGGTTTCTCCGAGTGTGATTCTTCTTCGCGAGATGGGAGGGACGCAGCAGAGAGCCATGTCAAAGATGCTTGCATTCACTGGCAGTGGCTGCATCCCAGGCGCAGGAGGTCCAGGCTATGTGATCTCGTAAATTTTGGCAGCGAATTGACGGGTCCCGTTTTGCCAGGACTCAACGGGTCAAGCACTGCCGTTTGGGTATCCGGACTTCATTTCGGGGCTCCATTCGAGTCCAGCAGTCAATAACGCTTCTTTCGTGTGTTGCTCCGAAGGATCGCCTGTTGGACCGTCACAAGCCTTGATCGACCCATCATATGCATGCACCTCTGGCCAGGCATAATCGCAGTAGGATTCCGATCGTCTGAAATGAAGCAACAGCCCATTGTACGACCAGCGCTTGTCATAAACCAGCCGAGACCAGGCATGGTAGTCATTTCGATGACCACAAGTCCATGCTGCGTAATTGACGGCCGATCCGGCGCTGGGGACGTGGCCTGCCTGGATACCAATGGTGTGCCCGTTGAGTGCCATCTGCACTGATGTCGGGTACTGGTACAGGAAATTGGGGTTTGTGAAAGGAAGAGTTAACGAGCCCGTAGATGCGAGAACAGCGGAATTGGATGTTTCTTCGAGCCCTCGACCGCTTCAGATCAAGACGACTGAGCAGCTGGCCAAGCCTTGCTTGAGACGCGAAGCGACGACACAGCCGCAGAGTCCACCACCTACCACCACGTCGTCTGCGATCTTGGGGATCTTGGGGATCTCAGAAAGAGCAGGACTGAAGTTTTGATCATCCAAGCAGGGCTGAAATGCGTGTTTCCGTCATTGAGGTTGACTTGCAGCCTTACTATGACGAGATTTGCATATCATGCAGTCCGTGTGATCTAAGAGAGGACCTCGTCTTACCAGAACTCTATTTGTGAGGTCGAAGGCTGATTGATTGCCGCTGAAAGGCGGGCAGTCGGTGTTCCAAGACAGCGCACGACGTAGTCAACCATCTGGCCTGCTGACCATCACATACCAATCATGATACAGAAGACTTCGATTGAAAGGTCATAGTGTTCATCGGATTGTTTGGTCACCGATCAGCTCATATGCGCGATTACTGTTAGTGCCTTACCAAGTCTGTTGTTCTTTCGCGACGGTGCAGGTTTCGAATCGGATATTGAGACCGATTCTCCCCAGATCCCGCACGAGCAACATTCCCAGCCGCATTTGAGGGACGTAGATGCTGCTGAGAGATTCATTCGTATACAGAGAACAAAATTGGGTCACGTCAAAAGAAGTGGGATGATATGACATGGACGACTTTGCGAACCTCGGCTCAAAATCTTGGCCGCAACGATGCGATGAAGTGACTAGTTGACGCTGATATCTATGGTCCACGAGTTACGTAGTATGCCAGAAATCAGCCAGTGGGTGTCCGTCAGCGAACGTACAATGGTTCTCTAGCTGAGATTAGCCTCACCCCACGTCCTTGCTGCTCAGTGGAGATCATTCACGTTCTCCATCTCGTCCAAGCAACATCCCGCCTACTCCCTGAATTCAACTTTGGCGTGTTATTTATCGGGACTGAATTAATAAACCTCAAGCTTCCTGCTTCTAGAGTGTTGGTACCTATTCTCGAAATCTGGACCTCAACTGTCCATCAACAACAAAGCACCACACAAGTCACCATGCCTCGCCCCAACCTCCAAGACCTCTTCCCCTGGATCAAACTCCCCCTAATAATCTCCGCACCAACCCGGCCCTTCGCAACCTCCACCCTCGCCAGCTCCGTCTCCCTCTCCGGCGGCCTCGGTTTCCTCTCATTCATCCCCAACTCTGACTCCACTGGCCCCAACAGCCCACCCACAGGTACAACCCACGACCTCACCCGCTGCCAATCTCTCCTCAAATCCCTTCCCCGGCCCAGTCACGCTCCAGACATCCTCCCAGTCGGGATCGGATATCTAATCCACTCCGCCCCGATCTCTATCGCAGCAACGCAGATCAGAGAACACAAACCAGCTGTCGTATGGTTGTTTGCGCCAACGGATAGACCCGAGGCAAATCCAGAAGGCACGCTTCGGGCGTGGGCTGAGATGACAAGGAGAGAATCGTCTGGTCAAAGTGCAGTGTGGGTCCAAGTCGGCAGCGTCGCCGGCGCCCTCCACGCAATCTCCGAGTGCGAGAGAGACATCACGATCGTGGTCCAGGGGACGGATGCTGGGGGCCATGGGTTGCTTAAGGGCGCAGGGTTGATCACACTGCTCCCCGAGATCGCCGATGTCTTACGGGAAAAGGGGTATGAAGACGTAGCCGAGCGTCTGGTGGCGGTGGGCGGGATCGTGGACGCCCGTGGCGCGGCAGCGGCGTATGCGTTGGGGGCGTCCGCAATCGCGATGGGGACGCGGTTCCTAGCCAGCGAGGAAGTATCCGTCCCAGACGGGTTCCGGGAGAGCATCGTTGCGGCGAGCGATGGCGGGCAGAGTACGTTCCGAACGAACATTTTCGATCGCCTTCGGGGCACGAAGTTGGGTGGGGAGGATGGGAAGGGCTGGTCGGAGACGTACGGGGGCCGAGGAATCAGGAACATGAGTTCAGGGGATGTTGAACGCGGGGAGGGGTTTGAGGTTGTCAAGGAACGGTATGATGAGGTGGTCAGGGAGGGAAGGCCGGAACGGTTTGGGACGGCGGGAAGGGATGTCAGTTATGCGGGGACGGGAGTTGGACTCGTGAGGAGGGTCATGAAGGCGGGTGATATCGTGGACGAGGTCAGGACTGGGGTGGGTGCGATACTTGGTGAAGCGATAAACCGGAGCTCGAAAATAAGCGGCACGCAACAAAAGTAGCAAACATATCAGTGACAAAACATAGCATTTCTTTCTCGCTTCCTTGACCTGGGAATCGAACCCAAGCGAAACAAAAACTGGATTTGAAGAACCAGAGATCTTTGCTTGTTGTTTCATTTACTGCTATGCTCGACTCTGAGGCCGTCATCGTAACAGCTGAGACTTAATGGTCTCTTTTCCTTGAGAACCTATAGTTCGCACAAGTTGGTAGTGCTGTGGTGATTTGGCTGGTAGGTAGATCTCTCAACAACTATGTTTGTACATATGTTTGACCATTGATTTTGAGGGCACTTCGCAAAGTCGTGTCTGGTGCCCGGGCAAGTCCTGGGTACAGGCAACGGGAAGAGTCACAAATCAGTCAAGTGAGTCGTGAACCATATGTGTATTGTTCTTCTCACACGATTCAGGACAAGGTCACATCAAATTGAGGCTCTTAGAACAGCAAACATCACTATCACGAAAATGAAAAGATCAGGGGCAGGCAAATAGAAGTAATTCCAGAACTGTGTATTATAATGGATTCAAGCTGAGCAGCATGCCGTTCGGGGCCTTGCCACCCAACTGATCTAAGCAGTATTGGTCCCCCAGAAAACGCCCGCTAATTCAAGTCCATCCTTTTTTTGTTTGTATGGCACAATGCCGGCTCCCTATCCTGAGACATCTGTTTACAAGATCATGGCAACAGCGGCGAGACCGGCACCCACAAAAGCCATGGGGGTAGCGATGGGAGCAGCACCAGTGGACGGGTTAGCACTGGCACCGCTGCCAGACGGGCTGGAGCCGCCGTTGGGAGCAGTACCGTTGCTGCCGGAGGTGCCGTTAGTGCCAGCAACTCCGGTTCCAACGGCGGCAACGCCGGACGAAGCGCGGGACGCAGCCGAGGAAGCGGCGCCGGCGGCACCAGTGGCGGCTGTGGAGGCAGCAGATACGGCACCAGCGACACCGGTCGAAGCCTCGGAGACGATAGGAGCGAGGCTTGAGCTGGCGGCGGCAGCGGCGCTGCTGGCGGCGGCGGGGATAGCGGTAGCCAGGGTGGAAGCGGCTGAGGCGGCGCCGACGAGGGCTGAGCTAGCACCAGCAACTGCTGAGCTGAGAGCGGCAATCTGAGCGTTGGCAACGGCGGCGACGGCCGGGATGATGATGGAGGCACGCATTTTGAAGGATTGGTAATTGGTGGTTTGAGAAGATCAAGAGATTGGTTTTATAGAACGAAGGTCTGTGTTTGTGAGAAGCTTCAAAAACGGATGTGCTTTGGATGACGGATATGAAATGAATGTAAAAGGAAAGAATGAGGGAACAGGTAAGAAGTCATATATACCTGCGCCGTGACCCCGATCTGAGCGCTACTTGGAAGGAGGTGCAAATCCCTGCCGAGCATCCTGAGACGGCTGGCGTGAGATGCGTGCGGCTGGAGCTCTTTGCAACAGTGGAATCTGCTGGATGGATCAGCGAACACTGACATGATATGGTGGCGTAACGTGTCTGCATAATTAGAAGCTCTGCTCAGGAGCAGTCGGACAGGGCATTATTCGATCGACATCGGGCGTGGCTGCCCTGGAGTCGGCTCTGACAGCCTCCTGGACCTTCGACGGCACGCCCAGCCATCGCATGATTCGCCAGCAGTGGCACAGTGACCAGGCCCGAGCAGAGGCGAGCAATGTGAAAGGCTGCAGGAACCGTGCTGTCGAGCACAAATGGACGCCGCAGCCGAAGAGTACCACGTTGGACCGCAGTCTTGGCCGGCCGTCACAATGAAACTCTCTGTTTTGCTCTCAGCACAGCCCCGGAACGCCTCGCGCTTTTGCCTTCGCTCACGCAAGCAAACAGTCAGAGCTCTGCCTGATGCAGGTTACCTTCTTTGCCACTCGAGCAGCTGACGAATTTCAACAAAGTCGATACATATGACATTGCGAGGTTCGAGTTTGCAGGCCAGAACTTGTAGCCTGAAGGCTCTGGCCAGGGGCATACGTACCTCCCCTGTCAGTATAGGAATAGGGTCACCGGGATTGCTCCAGCCATTCATGCTGGAGACGTAGCATGTGAACGCATGTCCGAGAAATGCGATGACGGCTTCCCGCACGACATACCAGCGATCACCCAGGACAGGTAGGTGGCCTTGTTCTAGGTGGTCGTCAGGGTGTTTCATCGGTCAGCCATCTCGTTCAATGCGGTCTCGCACATAGAGGCCAGCACGGCTTGGGAAGCGTTGCTCCTTGGACGGTTGGACAGCTCCGTGCGACCTCTCGGTGCGCATGTAGCCTTTGCCACCAATCTCTTCCATGCCCTGGCGTCGATCGCACTGGCAACCAATGCGGTAAGTCTGGACACAGTGCGAGACGGCGAGCAACGTTGCCGCCACAGCTTACGGGCAAGCGGAGGCGGGCGAGAGCTCCCATGCAAGCTTTGATGCAGCAAGCCGAAACTGGCGTAGCAAGCTGATTACTCAAATTTGCCTTGACTCCATAACGCATAACGGATAATGCAACGAGGAAAAAGTGGAGGACTGTTCTGAAATAGCGAAACTGCAATCGGAGAATGATCCCTTCGTAGGAGAATACCCCATGATCGTAGCAAGAATTGAGAACATTTTTCCGCTGGCAGACAGACGACGAAAGCAGGGAAATTGGTACAGTAGATCTGGGTCAGCTCCTTTGAAACGGCCGGCTTGCGTGAGGGGAGACCTCCGAGTGGCCTCGCTTTGTTGGAGCGCCGTAAAATTGCGACCTTCGCGACGGCCTGATCCATGTCCGTGGACAGAGTTTGACCATCAGAGTTTCGGCCCTGGCGGACGGCCGTTGGAGCTGGCGGTCTCATCGCCACTCGATCTTCCTTCTTGTCCGGTACAGACTCCGTACTCGTGCGTGCTTTGTTGAGCTGTGGAATTAGCTGCTGTCTTTGGTGGTCGATCCAATTTACTGGCGAACGGAAGGAGACGATATTCCACCAGAGTCCAACGTGGTCCGCGGTACTGCTCAAGAATACAGGTAGCTTGCAAGTTCCTGAGTGCTGCTATCACTATCAGACAAATCGAGGTCGTTGGATACGTCCATCGCAGTCATGGGCTTGATTTACTGTAGGAGTCGTGGTCTTGCGACACTGCCGAGCCCCAATTTCGCGCTGCCGACAGGCGACAAGTCCCGTGCTTCAAGCGATGACTCGCACATCTACCTAAAGTGCTAGCAACGATAGCAAGGTGCTACGAAGGTCCGAAAGCCAGTACTAGAGTTGCAGCATCTATAACAAGGCCGATTTCAAGATCAAAGGTTTTGTCATTTTGAAATCGATCTCCACTTCGCCTCTAATCTCCCGCTCGTCAGGTCGCCTGTCCTCGTTCACTTCTACGAAGTCTGAATTCGAGACCGACAATACGATGCAGAACTCATGTTGTACATTTGCGAGTGTGCGAGGGGCTTATGGACTCTTCCTCTGCGGGTCACGAGGGAACAGCGTTGCTTGCCTCACGTTAGGCAGACCCAACCAAAGCATCGTGATTCTGTTCAAGCCCATGCCTCCACCACCATGCGGTCCACATCCATTCCTGAACGCGTCGATGTAGTGCTTGAAGCCTTCGCTCTCGGGATTCTGGCCCAGCTCCCTCATTCTCCTCGTCAACACCTCCGGGTCATGCACACGCTGAGCACCGCTCATGATCTCTTGGCCTCTCATGAAAGCATCGTAACTCCGAGTGAACTTGGGGTTCTCGGGGTCGCCGTGAGTGTAGCTGGGACGCGCGCTTGCGGGGTAGCCGGTCATGAAGTAGAAGTCGGTGCCGTACTTCTCGTACACGAGCTTGCCTAGGGTCTTCTCTTGTACGGTGCTAATGTCCTCATCCTCTGATGCATCCTCAACTCCAGCTTCCTTCAACATTTTGATGCCCTCCTGGAACGTCAGACGTGGGGCCTTGCCCTCGGGAATCTTGAAGTTGCCGGCATCGGGGTACTCGCGTTGGATCACGGACATCCAATATGCCCCACGGCTGCGAATGCCCTGGAAGATGAATTGCAGACACTCCTCGGCCATGTCGATGACTTCTGACCAGTCATTGCGGATTCTCATCTCGAAGTCGAGACCAGTGAACTATGAATGTCAGTGGAGTGCCTCGTCAGGCGCAATTTCGACTCACCTCAGTCAAGTGCCTGGGAGTGTTGCTATTCTCAGCTCGATATACAGCACCGATCTCGAAAACTCTGTCCATGTCACCGGAAATGGCCATCTGCTTGTAGAACTGCGGGCTCTGCGTCAGGTATGCAGACGAGTTGAAGTACTTGATTTCAAACACACTGCTCCCTCCCTCAGTCGCCTCGCCCGCAATCTTCGGCGTCTGCAGCGCAACGAAGCCATTTTTGGACATGAACTCGGTGTACAGGACTGTTATCAAGCCATTGATGGCAAATATACCCTGATTTAACGGTGTTCGCAGATCAATTGTCCTGTTGTTCAAACGAGTAGACAGCGCAACCAAAGGTGCACCTGACTCGTCAAGCTCCCCCTCTTTGACTTCGTCGCTGATCGGTGGTGGGTGCATGGCATCCTTGACCTGCATAGGAAGCTGCGGCGGCCCTTCGACAACGAGGTAGATCTTCTCAACATGAAGCTCGAGGCCGGAGATGGTGGCCGACTGAATGGGTTCTCGGGGCGCTTTCACAGCACCGGTGACGACCACGATCGACTCTCTGCTCAGATTGCTGCACCACTTGATCATCAGACGCGAGATGCCCTGCTCTCCGCCCTCTGCAATCACCGCCTGTATGTTCTCGGCACGCTGTCTCAAGTCGAGGAAGGCCAACTTGGCTGATTGATTTCGAGCATTGTGAACGCGAGCCTCGATCGTGGCCGTCTCGCCCTCCTTCAAATCCTTCAGCTCTTTAAGTGTAGTACCATCTTTTTCGCGAAGACCGTTAGCGAGACGCCCGTACAGGTGCTTGGCCGTGTCATTTGCTTCAGCCTCTTCTCGTTTCTTGCGCTCCTCTTCGGCTCGTAGGGCGGCTGCTTCGGCCTTCTTTCGCTCTTTCTCTGCTTTGGCTAAAGCCTTCTTGGAGGGCCCCTTGTCGGCTGCTTGGCCTTCCGCCGCAGCAGGTTGGACCTGCGCGTCCTTCAGACGCTCTGGAATATTCGACTGTTCTGAGGCCATCGTCGGTGTTGTAGGTGAGTCTTGACTTTTTGGAGGGGCGCTTTCTGGTTGTGCGGAGTGCTCCCCGCAAAGGTGGGACAAACATTTTGACAGCGGGCTTCACATCTATGACTCAATTCCACATCTTATATATCCTAGCATTCAGCCCGTTGGAAAAACCTGTCGTCAATTTCAACTTTGAATCGCGGTTCTCTACCTGGAGAGAACTGCATTGTGATGTCTTGTCACTGACATGCCCAGCTCCTGAACGCTAGTCAACTTTCGAGCATGAAAGCTCGATCAAAAACTCCGGAACTCACAATCATCGGCATTCTCCTTTTGAGCATACTCGATTGGAAGATAAGGCCTCACCGCAAGTTATTCCAAAGCTAGCAATACTCAGACTGTGCCGAAAGCTCAACAGAGACCTTCGCGCTCTTTGCTGGCTATGGATGCCGTCAGTATGGCTACAGTATCGTCATAAAAGCTTCTAGGTGAACACGCCGACATCTTGTGGACTTTCCTGATAGAGTAATTGTTACGACTTGACAGGTATTGCCACACTTCGATCGACAACGTGATGACTTGATAGCCGAGTTCGGTACTTCCCGAGGATCTTGGCTTTCCAAAGCATTCGCAATCCCATCATGTTCAGCCAGATGCTCGTAATCTTGCCCCGATCAATTTCAATTGTCGTTCAGTTGGCGCATGCCAAGCTCCAATACAGCATCGCGTGTCAGCAGCATGATTATGGCTTGAAAACCTACTACACATCTACCAAGACGATGGACAGAGGGTAAGCTAAGAGAGTTCTCACTGCTCAGTCACGAAATGCTGAGGCCGTGTAAATTGATGTTGAGCAACTTCTTCGGGCCCGAACTGCAGGTTCAGAGAGGGCTTGGTCGGCGTCCATATATTCGTCCTGGCGAACGTGCTATGTGCCTTCACGCTCCTCAAGCACCAAGAGTAAAGAAGTTACTGAATCATAGTCAATGACGATGTTATCGCTCATCTAGCAATTTTTACTTTTCTTTGTTGCATCTGCCCTGGCTCAGGGCAGCCTCGGCGGCCTGCTTCAGTCTCAACCCGACCTAAGCCGTCTCCTCGAGCTCATCACCATCTCCGACCTCAACTCTACTCTGTCCGATGCCTCTAATATTCCAAACAATGTCATCTTCTCGCCCTCTTTGGAAAACATCACGGTCCCTAGTGCGGAAGGGGTCAATCTATCGTTCACCGTCTAGCCAGATGGCTCTGCTTTCGTCAACGGCGCGAAAATCACGTTCGCCAATTCCATCTGCTACAATGCCGTCGTGCAAATTATCGATACGCGAGAAATTCCCCGCTCGCTTCTGACCGAACTGACTTCTGGTAGCCTCTTGAACCCGCTCGTGCCGCCGCCTGAACGCGCTTCGATTCAGCCTTCACTACCTGCAGTTTCGCGCGTGGCATTCAAAGGCGCAAGCAGCGCGTCGAGCTTACCAGTCAGCCAAGTCTCGTTCGCAAAAATCTCACCCAAAGCGTACACCACCCCGGCGGTCCTCAAGACTGCAGCAGCCGCAGTAATGCCTACTCAAGGATCGGCAGTGGATGTAACTACATCCACTACCGCTGCAGCTACCGCCACGTTGAACGTTGCTACAGCAGCCGCTGCCAGTCTAGGTGATCCACTACATGGGGCAATGGCGCTAGCTGGCGGTCTTCTTGAATTTGGGCTCTGAGTGAGTATAGGCGTGAATGCTGTTCAGATTTAGTCCTCTCCAAAAAGGAGACGGGATAGCTGAGTACGCCAAGTACCGTAGAAAAACCAGTAGCAAGTCCACCAATTGCGGTCAGACCATCAAACGCGCACGTGACTACGCGATTGAGTTTTGAGCCGCCATCGCCCCTTTGCCATGCGCCCTTGTGCGCTCACTATCCTTTACAAGATTGATGATACAAGCCTCATAGAGCAGATTGGGGCGATCTCCACGCGTCAATCGGATGCATACACAGATCCTTCTTGCATTGAAGAGTTTTGCGGCTCCAATGTCGAGCATGTGCCTCATGTGCTGTCCGGCTCGCTGAGCGCACCAGGAATTCTTCAAGCATGTTTGCTAAATATTGGGTCTGAGCACACCTGCTTTTGACATCCATCAATCTATCTGGCTTGCTTGCCTGCTTCCGAAACAAACTCTGTGGTTAGTACCTTTTCCACTTTGCATAGCAACTTCGCGCAAACAGGTCCGACCGCCGCACCCACATGACCTGATTATGCACGTTAGCGGTAAGTGTGCTCCCTTTTTCATTCGCATCTTCAGCTCTTGGCAGTCTGCTCACAATGCGTGGAGCCTGGGCATCAAGGTCGCCTTGGAAATTCCGTCAAGTCCTCTTACCAAAGTACTAGTGGGGTTGCCGACCTGCCTGCCCTTCAAGTTCTTGACTGCATACTATTCGACATCCAGCTTTGATTCTTCCGTCTTCGGCAGCTTGCAGCGACAGCGCGCCTGCCCACCTTTCGGACCCGGCACAACAACATCTTCCCTGCTCTCAGATCCCGTTGCCTTGTCAACCTTCCGCGTGTAAAGTCCCTCCTTTGCAAGCCTTAGCTTGTGGACAACGAAACTGCCAATTCCGCATTTCAGCTCGGAAGTTTTGATCAGCACGTTGTTGAAGTAAAGACTAACGACAGCAAGCTAGGAGGACACCATCTGTTGCTGGTAGGTCAGATTCATCGTCCTCAGGATGCTCCTCAGACATCTCCTCATTGTGAGCTTTCAGCAACGCAACAGCGGTGCAAGCCCTTGTTTTCCCCGACCTTGACGATGATATGGGATGGATAGTAGCTAACGAGTACAGCTCATGCAATCCTGCATCGGAAGCAGTCGCAGTCCGTTCACGGCTAATTCGTCGCCGGTCGGAATACATCTGACCGAGTTCGGACTGCCTCTTCGCTAGTAATGACTCTCACTGACCGAAAACAGGCCTCACTTCTGCAGCTTCAGGAAAGTGAGTCACGCTGCCCAAAAGCGCTTGTCGGACTTCATCCACAAGTTCCTGCAGGGTCATCGACCACAGCTGTCTTTGACTGTTCATTTACAGCTCAGTTCTGCCCTTCCCTTCCCCCGCTTTCGGGACTCAACTTTCGACGACAACTTGTACCCACAAAGAACTAGAAGAGTGGGCTGGTAACGGACACTTAGCAATGGCGATTAGGACCGCGATGCCACGCCCTGTGCATCGGAACCACGCGAACCCCGCGCCAACAAACGCAAATGCAAACCACCGACGATCCCCGAACCAGGCACGGAGTAGCCTGACCCCGGCCGAGACAGAGATATGCTTGAGGGTCGGTGGCTTGCCTTTTACATGGACAACAAAGAACTGCTTCGACTTCTTCAGTCAATTCGGCAACATCACCAATATTTTCATCTTTCAGCACAAAGTTGGTCCAAAAGATGGCGCTTCGCGAGGTGAGGCAAAGATCACGTTCAGTCCACCACCCAAGGAACGCTTCTACACACGGCCTGTCGAGATCCAGCAGAGTGGAGGCAGGAAACTGAACCTGAAATTTCAGATCATCGACAACAGCAAGCACTCACGTCGAGGCGACCGGATCCAGGTCCATGCAAGGTCTGTCAGCTGTGGCATCATGCAGGGCGATGCCACCATGCTCGAGATGTTCACAACCCACGACTTTCCACCGGGAAACGTGAAGCAGCACCCAGCAATTCGTTTCTCACCCATCGCGTTGGACGTGGCGCCCGAGCACCATGAATTCAGCATCAATTTCCCGGTTCACCATAGGGTGCAAGACGATCAATCGCCAATGAATCGTACCGACGTCCACAGAATCACTTTCACGCTCAGACAACGCCTACAGGTTCTGTATTCCGCACATCCTAAAGAGCCTGGTCTGATTGTACTGGCTTTCAATTCTGAGATCGTCCCTAAATGCTTTCGCAAGGGCGAGGAAGATAGCTTCTTCAAGGACCGACCATTCGTATGGGACGAGAGAAACTCATACTATCGCCAAACAGATGTTCTGCTAGATCCGCTCGCGACCGCTGCCCTGAAGCGCCCTGCAAGCCTTCGCCGAGATGACTCCGTGATCAACTTGGGCAGATGGACAGCCTACTCTTTAGTCGTTGATGTGAGAGGAGATCGTGGACGGGAGAAATCTGCTCTGTACAGCCTGCTGGACACCTTCAGAAAGTACAACGTCAATGTCCAGGAAGCGCCAAATTTCATCCTACGACCAAACATGAACGTCCCCACTGTCTGGTCACTAATTGACCCTCCACCGACCCAAGACGGACAGCGCAGCAGCCTCTCCGAGATGCTTGCCGGCAAGCTTCCAGTCAGCTTCAATGTGCGCTATCAGCTCGAAGTCTGCATTTCTGGTGGATGGCTCAACGAATATAGTCTGAACACCGAATGGGTCGACAAGATTCGGAACATGGATCCGCTCCGAGCATGCGCGCTGCTTGAGCATGTTGCTATTGACCGTCCAGAACAAAGAATCCGTCGTATTCTGGACCCATTTTCCATCTTTCAATGGTCTGTCCCAAAGCAATCAGTTCTGACGCAGAAATGTCCCGACGGCAAGGTCATCATTCGTTCGGCAACCATCACTCCAACCACCATCATCTTCAACACACCTTCGATCGAGATAAGCAACCGCGTCATCCGTGCATTCGACAGACATACCGACCGCTTCCTGCGCATACGCTTTCTCGACGAACGTATCATGGGTCGTATCTACGGACGATCTGGATCGCGAAACGACAATGAGGTGTATACGCGAATCAAGAGGGTGCTCGACAATGGCCTGGAGGTTGGTGATCGTCATTACGACTTGCTCGCATGGGGCAATTCACAGTTTCGCGAAAATGGAGCATACTTCTTTTCGAAAACCACCGGAGTCGACGCAGACATGATCCGTGAGTGGATGGGCAATTTCAGCAACATCAAAGTTGTTGCCAAATATGCCGCGCGCATTGGTCAATGCTTCTCCACCACGAGGGACGTCAAGGACATCAAGCCAAGAATTCTGAGTATTGCGGACGTCGAGCGCAACGGCTGCAACTTCACCGATGGCGTGGGCAAGATGTCTTCCCTCATCGCCCGCATGGCAGGCCAAGATTTCCGTCAATTCCGCAAAGCCGAGGAAGTCCCTTCGGCGTATCAGTTCCGCCTTGGTGGATGTAAGGGCGTGCTCACGGTCTGGCCGGACATGAAAGGCTTGGACATTTGTCTTCGTCCAAGCCAAGACAAATTCAAATCAGCCGCTGACAAACTTGAGATCATCAGACACTCACAAGCTACCGAGTTCTCCTTGAATCGCCAGCTCATCATGGTGCTGTCCGCGCTCGGCATCCCTCACAACATCTTCATCGACAAGGCTGCGCTGCAGCTCGACATGATTCACAGATCGATGACTGATCCTGATGTTGCCAGAAAGGCATTGCGTACCAGCATTGACGCCAACCATACCACCCCTATGATGGCTGATATGGTTGTCGCCGGATTCCAGAGCAGCGAAGAGCCTTTTCTCATGGCGCTCTTGAACTTGTGGCGGGCGTGGTCGATCAAGTACTTGAAGGAAAAAGCTAGAATTCACGTCACACAAGGTGTGGTGGTCATTGGTGTTACTGATGAAGCGGAGGTGCTTCAAGGTCACTTCGATGCAGATCAGCACCACCTCGAGAACAAGAATCAACAAGAGCGGCTCAAAGCCGTGCCCGAAGTTTTCCTCCAGATTTCAAATTACGAGGGCACCGGACAGTCGAAGGTGCTTCTCGGTCCAATGATACTGGCACGCAACCCTTCACTCCATGCTGGCGACATCCGTGTTGTTCAGGGCGTTGATAATCAGAAGCTGCGTCACTTGATGGATGTCGTTGTTCTGCCGCAGACCGGAGATCGCGATGTTGCGAGTATGTGTTCTGGTGGCGATCTAGACGGAGACGACTTCCTTGTCTGCTGGGACCCCGAACTTATCCCACCTGAGTGGAACGTGCCAGCGATGGACTTTGCACCACCGACTCCTCTGACCAAAGAAAAAGTCACCTTGAATGATCTGACCTCATTCTATGTACGGTACATGAAGAATACTGAGCTCGGTCAGATTGCACATCACCATCTGGCCCATGCGGACCAGTGGCCAGTGGGCGTCAAAGACGAGCGATGCATCCGCCTTGCAAAGTTGCATTCCGATGCCGTTGACTACCCCAAAAGCGGAGTTGAAGCCATCATTGACGAAGACCTGAGAGTCAAGAAGTGGCCCCACTTCATGGAGAAGAAGAACTCGTACAGGTCTGCGAGCGCTCTGGGCAAATTATACGACACCGTCCGTCGAGAAGGATTCGAGCCCTCGTATGACCTCCCATTCGACCAACGCATTCTGAAAGCATACCCGACGAGCGAAGAACAAGAGCAGGCAGCATGGGAGATCAAGCGGCTCTACGACGCGGCGCTTCGGCGCCTCATGCAACAGCACGGGATCGCCAGCGAGTTTGAGGTATGGTCCACGTTTGTGATGGACTACAACAGCACCATGAGCGACTACAAGTTTGCAGAGGCACTCGGCCAGGATGTGTCTGCCATCAAGGACCAATACGTCAGCATTTGCGTCGAGAAAGCTGGTGGCAGTCAATCCGAGCTTATTGCACCATTCATCGTGGCCATGTACAAGGTTACTCAGAGGGAGATGGCAGACGCACTGTATGAATGCAACACCGTGCGCTTCGATCAAGACGGGCATCCGATGGCGTTGCGAGACAAGAGCCCTGCGTCGATGCCTTTCATGAGCTTCCCTTGGCTGTTCTCGCACATGATGTGCAAGATTGCTAGAGAGTATCAGGCTTTGCAGCAAGGTGTCAGCACGAGTGGACTGGCGGTTTTGAATCTGAATGACGGCACTTCCACTACCACGCCTGCTGCACCTTTGACAGATGCGGATCGCGCCGTTTCAGCCAAGCCGACGCCAGCACCGTCCCCTGTGCAACTGAACGAGACGCGTACAGAGGCAAATGACTCCAGTCGAGCTGGGTCTCTGAGTCACTCAAACAAACGATCAGGCAGCGACAGCAGCGATGAAGTCGACGACGACGACGATGAGGATGAGGATGAGGATGAGGATGAGGATGAGGATGAGGATGAGGATGAGGATGAGGATGA
>UYJD01000001.1:2031469-2055963 GCA_900618795.1 Cyanodermella asteris
TGACGCGTCGGATACCAAAGGTGGCTCAGCGATGGATCGATTGGACGACATATTCTGATAGCTTGTCAAGAGTCGAATGATTAACTCCATGCTCCAATTGTGGTCAATCATGGGGCAGAGCATCGGATACATTTTCGATCTGGACACAGTGTGAGGGCTGCTGTGAACCTTGCACGAAACGCATGCTCGGACAACAGCATGCTGTCAGTGAAAGGCCAGAATTCTAGATATTGTATCAATGAAAGAATGGAAATTACTGAAATGAATATTTGCTCCCTTTAGAAATGTGCCTGCATCGAAGATCTCGCCTTTCCCTGTCAGAACAAATCGGTAAAGTAGCCCGTGTAACCTGAAGCTTGCACACAGATTCAGCGAGAATTATGTCAGAAAGGCAGTCCATGAACAAATTCTTGTCCTTCTATGTGACTCGAAAATTTTGCTGTCCCGCAAGCACGACTGAGGTTGGTTGTTCTTGAGGTCGACGGAAGTTTTGGTGTTTTTTTCCCACGCCAACAAAACATATTGCACCACGAATTTGACCAACACCCGAGATGGCTGGATACGGTCTTTCAATCCCCCAACTATTGGCCCCTCACATCTCGACTCTGAAGAGGCATTCGCTTCTCCTAATCACGTACGTCCTGGGCGCGTCGTCGAATTGGCTGCTTCTCCGCCTCCTCCAGTCCACCCTGAGCCCAGGGCAAGACCAGCCCGACCGACCACCTACCGGCGTGATCCTCCTCAGCTTCCTTCGCGATCACGGCTTCTGGCGTGATGGCGCTCGAAAACTGGTAGGTAATTCTATTCCTAGTCTACATTCTAGGTCCACGCCATTCCCGAAAGAAAGTCGTGAGATCTGATCTTTCAGGGCAGGGCGTCGATCTAGGCCGACTGGCGACGCATAATCGCTTCCTCTTCGTCGATGGCCTGACCGAGTTGTTTTCAGGCACGTATGCGGGCAACGTAGGGAAGCCGGGGGTTCAAGATGGGCATGTTGTGCTTCGTGATGCGAGTTTGCGGAGTATCGAGGCTGTGGTGCTCGAGCTTGCGAAGCGGATGAACGGCAATCCGGATACGGGGGCCACCGAACTGGTTCTCGATGGCTTGGATTTCGTGATGGCTGCTACGGAGGGTACGGCTATTGAGGTTTTGGAAATGATTACAAAGTGGCGACAGGTACGTTCGAGCCTGTGTACTTCACGGTCACTAGCAGGTTTTCGAGATGTGAGAACCTGAACGCTGACGAACTTTCTACGTGGGTTTAGATCGTGGACAGCGTCGTCGTCACGGCGTCCGCGGATAGCCCGTTGATACACGACACGAGGACGAAGTTAGAGGCGGAGCATCGGGCTCATGTGGTGGGATTGGGTCATTTGGCGGAACGGATCATGGGGCTGAGACTGTTGGATTCGGGGACAGCGAAGGACGTTAGTGGTGTTTTGAGAGTAAGTCGAGGGGCGATGGCGGATGAGGATGTCGAGGAAGGGGAGTTTCTGTATTTTGTGGGAGGCGATGGGGGTGTTAAGGTGTTTGAGCGAGGAGCACAGTGAGAATGAGGTGATCAATGCCATCAAACGAAGCCATGGGCAGTCCGTCCAGCAGCCTTACAGCCCGTTCTGGTGCGTATTGATGAGCTTCGAAGAGCGACCAAGAGCTGTGATGGCTTTGAAACGTAGCAAGAGCAACGCTGACACCAAAAGCTCGTGAATATTATTCGATGTGAGTGCCGGGGAGGGCTTGCTCTAGACCGTAGCAATGCATGGAGCAGTCAAAGTTGAAAGCATTTTGGTAAGGTCATTTGCGTTTAGCCAGCTTTGAATGCCGAGATGCGCAGAAGAGCTCGAATAGAAGTTGTCTCAGACCACCAACAAATTATTCGCAAACAGTTTCGGCAAATGGTTCAGACTTGGCGAATCGAGTGAGTCGAGATACGAGCGGCCGGAGCCGGCGAAATGTGCTACCGGTGTCCCATCACGTGAGCGCTAGGGCTACCATCCACAAGCGGTTGGCCAAGCCGGGCGTGCAAGCGGAGTTGAAGCGACCTCTTGTCCGCTCTGAGAGAATTTACTAACCACCAGCGCAAAGGGTATGTGACGCCTGCTCTCAACCGATCGTTGCCATACTGACATTATCTTGCGCAGAGACCCTGATTCAAGATGAGTGCGTCTACAACACGACAGGAGCAGAAGATGGTGGCATGGAAACTGACTCGACACAGCTAAGGGTACCTCGTCCTTCGGAAAGCGCCACAACAAGACGCACACTTTGTGCCGTCGCTGTGGTATGTCACTGTCCAATTCGAACTGGAGTTGAAAAGAAAACACGACTTCAGGCAGAAACGATGGATGGAAATTGGAGGCTGATTGAGAATTAGGTCGCCGCTCCCTCCACATTCAGAAGCACACTTGCGCCGCTTGCGGATATCCTCGTGCGAAGACCAGAAAGTGTACGTTGGGCCCGACACAACTCGAGGCAATGCATAAAGATGGGGAACTAACACGCTGGGTGCAGACAACTGGGGCGAGAAGGCCAAGAGGAGAAAGACCACCGGCACTGGACGCATGCGTTCACTCAAGCTCGTCTCCCGCAAGTTCGCCAACGGCTTCCAGACCGGCGCGCCAGCAAAGTCGAGGGGACCGTCCAACCCCAGCCCATAAACGCGATTCTCTCCAAACGTCGGAATTGTATTGTTGAATGAAGAGTTTGATGATTGTGGGGCGCGGGAACGAAAATGAAATCGGTGTTTTGAGCGTCATCGGGATCGAACCATCTGGTGCATTAACGCCATGAACGGGTCTGGCTTCTTTTTATGATTGGTAGCTGGGAACTGAACCTACGAATCCAAATCATACATCAACTTCAATCCAACCACTCACATGCAGGGCGCGTTGTCTTGTTCGGACTGAGATGATTTCTTGAACTGACTGAACAGGAGCCACGCGGAAGAGGGAACGATGTGCGAGCAGATTGTTGTTAGTCGCCTCTGTGATTGCAACACTTCAAAAGATAACCTTGGTTGGCCATGCATCCATGACACATCGGAAACCGCACGAGAACGTCCGAGCTGTTCATGAACCCGCTACACCAGACCTTTCACACCTGTTACGAAATGGCAGGCCAATCTTCGACTTCCACAGGGTTGGTTGACCTTGCTGACAATGCCAAATTGCCTGCGATTGCTCTGGGCTTGAAATCCTACCAATCGATGTTTTGTTTGCTCCACATTACGTCCGGAAGCAGTTGGAGCGAACTTCTCACTACTAATGATGGCAGGTGGCCATGCCTAAGGATTCTGGGCTACAGAACGTGCCTCGACAAACTGGCGTCTTCCTACACCGAAGCCGACAACATTGCGCTCAGCGATGTTTTGAACAATCAGCAGCAGGGCACTTTTTGACACTACGACGGCGGAAGAGAGTCGCCAGCAGCGAGCACAGCTTTTCATTCATCCGTTGCCGTATTCGCATACCCCCTCAGTATCTCCGCCGAACTTTGACGATGCTGCTCACTGACATCCTGTACGCTCGTCTGTCCACTCTTCGGCGCGCCATCGGCCGTCCTCACCACCCTCCCCACCAAACCCTTCTTACCCTCTCTATAATGACAAAGCACATTAATCGCATCCAATCCCAATCCATCGATATACCGCATCGCATGGTCAAATGTAATCTCATCATGCCAAGGGACCATGATTCTTCGAACGGCACCCGGCCAACTAATTATAGCAGCGAAAGGTTCCGCAGAAACACCGGTTTGCGGATCTATCGGCGCGTCACCTTGCTGATCTCTTGCGTCCAGTACCACATTAAAGAAGGATGAAGCCGTCCGACACGTCTCGGCAGCACGAGGCAGAGCACCGAGTTCTCCGCTTTTCGGCATCGGGTGGACGAAGATTGTCCCGTCGAAGGTTCTCCGTGGCTTCGGGCTCGCCGTGCTCGAGTTCGCCGTCGCCGACGTCCACGAAACTGGCCGTCTGTCATTATCCGGTCTCCGAGCATAGTTGTAGCTGTTGTTTGAATGTGCGGCGGCTTCGAGTTCGAGTTGCAGTTCGGGGTGCACCCTTGTCGTTTGAAGATGGTGGGAATCGCGTTTCCTTTTTCGTGATTCGTAACCGCTGCCGTCGTGGTGGGAGCCGAGGAGGCTGTCGGGTGTGCCGGAGCGATGGTAAGGGTGGGCCTCGCCTTCGGGGATTGTGCCGGCGAGGAGGTCGATTGTGGAGCGATATGCGCTGGTTGAGGTTTCGGATTGCTGGGGCCGGGAGCTTCGTTGTCCTTTTGTGCCATGATCTGAGGACTCGTCAGCGGGTTGGTTTCCCAGGTTGTATGGATGCCGTAGTGTGAATGGCTGAATGTGATCTCATCGTTTTTGAGCTGAACGGTTACTCGTGCAATTGCTCCCTAAGGTGTTTCTGGTGGGAGTAGCAAAAGAGGTAACACATTCAAACAGCACGACTTCCCAGCTTCCCCACCCTGATTTCAAAGGAATCGAAGAGACATGAAAACTTACATAATGAACACTGACTCAGCCCAGATGCAACATCCACACGCCCCGGAGTTGATATCAGGCAACCCGGCTCTGCATTCTGTGAACGGGCCCCTGCCCTTCGAACACGGATCGCATCCACCCGGTACAAGCCGGCCGCGCGACTGCACCAGTAAAGCCGAATTCGTCGTCGAGCTGGACTGTAACTGATACGCCCTCACGCGGTCCGGATACCGTAGCTTGGGGTTCGTGTTTGGTAGATGTTTATACCTCTGATACGACTGGAGTTGCAGGCGTTTGAAGAGCTTATGTAAAGTCAGCATCGCTGAAGATCGTGGAGAATTATTCGTGGATTGATCATGTGATTGGCACTTACTCTGTTTCCATCTGTGAGGATCGTGGTGCCTTGTAGTTCGACTGGTAGCGAATGCGCATTAGTATTCGTGAAGTTGTCGTTACGAGATCGTTACGAGATAGGGAGATTTACCGTCCGGTCCATCGTCGACCTCGACCTCGAACCCGGCGTCGATGCCTGACGGTTCTTCGGCCGCACCGGGTTGTATCTCGGATCGTTGATCTGGTGTATCCTCTGAGCCGCTGTCCAAGGACAAGAAAGGCATGGCCAGGGAAGGTGAGCTGGGTCTTCGATTCCCTGCTGAAGGAGTGAGAGAGTTGCTTGTCCGTTGCCGACGAAGCTCTCTGATTGGTGGAATCGAGGCCATGGGTGCGCTGACAGCACGACTTCGCTTCCTTCTCGGCCACACTTCATGCAGAGCGCTCCTGAACCAGGCGATGGGCTGCTTGTCTGCTGCGAGACGTGTCTGTCACCCTCACCGGGTCTTGCCGCTCATCCATCGCACCCCGGTCGGCAATGAGGTTGCGTTTCCCGGGAATGGTGCTTTTGTTCACGGAATCAGAAGTGCAGACCAACGCCACTGGCGCCTCACTCATGGCTCAATGCGCCTAGTCTTGAACTAGACTATGCTGAAGCTGAACTCTAGAACGTGCATCGCATCTAGGTATCCCAAGAGGACGAAAGAGCGCAATACACAATACCCATAATGTATTGAATGCGCAGAGGCTGAGCTGAAAGGCTTCCTCTCCTGACAAAGAAATCTGTACCACACCTACAACAGATAACCATGTGCGAGATGCGGTAGAACCGGAGTTTGAAGAGTCTGTGTTTGTGTTGAGATTCTCCATTCCATATTGACTGATCTAGCATTCTTTCTTCTTTCCTTTTCCCTTCTTTGGAAGGTTGGTGTTCTTTGTGGTTGACTCATGTCAGGTGTAGATGAAAGTAAACAATTTTCACACCTAGCATGGTTCAGCAGTATTGACTACAGATAGGCTCAATCCCACGATGTATGGCATTCAAATTATCCATCTTTTATGATCTCGTTCAATTGACATCAGCTGTCAGTGAGCTTCTTGCGCTTCCTGCACTCAACTGTCTTCGCTCATAACCAAAATGGAGTCATATCGTCCTGAGCATATTCGGACGCATTTCCAAGCTTCGCGGCTTCTTCGAGCCCGGAATCAGAGATTAAATCCACTTGAGCACCAGTGTGCATGTCGGTCAACACTTCAGACAACAAACACCAGCGCAAGATGCCTCACCAGTCGGATACTGACCTAGCAGCAGCAGCATCGCCGGCATCACACAACGCCTCGAGCAATCAACATACACGTCCACTTCCCTCTCAATCGTCCCTCGCAGCACCGAGAGCCCAGGCCCCAATCGCCCCCAGAAAGCTCTCATGTTCCAGAAAAGTAGCAACATACTTCCCTTCCCCATTCGTAGTAACGGCGTAATCAACTGCGCCCATGACAAGCGGATGTCCACTTGCAAAACTCCCCGCAAAGCAGATCTCTCTCGCAGCACCATTAGCCCTCGCTTGCAAGACGGCCTGCTGGCCAATATTATAGCTGATTGCAAATACCAGGGAGCGCGCAATATCCGCTGGGTTGTCGTTCGCACCTATTGTAGAACTGCCTGTAGCATTGCTCACTTCGCTCGCGACTGCGATCTTGCCCAGGAAGCCGGCTGCGCGGTGGCCGGACAACCCGACGCCATTGTAATCTGTACCGTACACGTCGGCCACGGTCATGTCGACGTTGCGACTATCTCCTTGCGCTGCAAGGTCCAGAATCTCAGCATAACTTTCCTTCCCCGTCAGGAGGCGTATCAACCCCAGCAAAGTCGAGCCCGATAGCGGCGTTCCGCCAACGCGCCGCGCAGGCTCAACTTCCGCTGGAGAGCTCGTCTGGCGTTTCGCCGAAGGACAGAGAACGAACGAGACGCCGGTGCCTGCATTCGCGAGGAGCGTAGGTCGGAATTCATTCTCGCCAGTCTGAAATTCGATCGTGCGGTAGCGCGAGCTAGGGCTCTGGGGTAGCGACATTGTGTTTGTTGTTGGATACATGCTGGAGGAGTCGAAGGTGTGAAACTCGTGGGGGATGCTTTGGCGGAGGAAAGCGAGGCCCGCAGCTAGGCAGGCCATTTCGTCTTGAGTGTCGAAACTTGGCTGCTTGTCCAAGGCATTGTGTGGGGAATCACTAGGGGGATTGGAGAGGGCTTCGAGCTGGGAGCCGTATTTTAGTGCGCCGCCGCCGGTGGCGGATATGCGAAGGTGATGTGTTTTGTGTATATTGAAGCGAGAATGAAGGTTGGAAAGGCAGGCGTCGAGGGTTTTGGTGGGCCATATTTGGCACCGAAGACAGGAAGCTGCGCTGTTGTCTGAGCCGGACGAAGGTGATGCTGGAGATGATTCAAAGAAGATTGTTTTGGTCAGAGTACCCCCAATCTATCGAGCTCGTCAGTACACTGATAGATGATGCGATACTGAACGACACTTGGCCCTCGTTCCGGACGAGACATTGATGTCGCCGGTTCCATGTTCCCATGTCAATGTACAACAATTCTCAAACGCACATGGATATCTCACGAAAGCTCAGCGATAAGATCAGACTGTAAAAATATAACCACAGGAGGTTGATCCATGAACAAGGATAGCCAAGCGCAAGTCGACATGAGGATACACACGTACATCAATCCCGACCGTCCTCTCAAGGCCCGACCGCTGTCCACCCAATCCATCCAGTAACCGCGGCGGAACAGGTACCAAGACCTCTCGAATCAAGGCATCCGCAGCGCATTCACTTGCACCCGAGCTCATAGCTCTCGCAGACACCACTCCCTTCAGACCACGTCCCGTCCGATCGACATGGTTCGGCCGGCTGCTCCCGCCAAGACCACTCCTCCCACGTCGAGAAGAAACTAAGGCGACGGAGCCAGGAGTCTTGGTAGCTGCACTCGGTCTTGGTGCCGGTCTCGGTATCGGTCTTGGTACGTAGGGAACCTTTGGCTTGGCCGTGCTAGCGCAACGTCGGCAACGAGGTGCGGTGAATAACCCGGTGACGGCGGGAGAGGGTTGCGGGGAAAGTGCGGAGAGCCTGCATGGGAGGACGCTATCAATCGTGCATGGGATGGTGTGCAAGGATCGAAACATGGGTTGGTATGTATTGTGCTTGGCCGAGGAGAGGAGTTTAGTTGGCGTGGAGTGCAGAAGTGAACTTGTCGATCGGGTGGAGTTGTCGGTTGAAGGTTTTGCAGATCATCGGTCGGGAGCTCGATTGACGTCGATGCGATGACGATGATCGACGGCGAGCTATCATCGCCGAGATACTTTTGGGCAGCGACAGGACTAGCAGTGTTTATACTCCAGCAATACTGTCGTGTAGTTGAAACTCTGACCGATAATGGTAACCTCGGTGCACGCGGTATGCTTGAAACAGATTGCGACAAACAGACAAAACTAGAGCAGATTTACAATGCATATGGACAGTGATGTTTCAAAAATCTTGACATTGACAGGGCCGTGCTATTATACAACACGTACAGTGTTTATTATGCTGCTTCATAAGTGTAGACATTTCTATCGTACAATCGATCCGCAGTGTTATCGTTATTGTTCTCCTAGCTCTCCACCTCTACCGTACCAACGAGCGGGGTATTGTAATGAAAAATTCAGACATGAGGTTCGTGATCGTACCGAGTGCTGCCGAAATCAACAAGTTGTTCACGAGTCGACCTCAGCAACTGTATCGTCCATCGCTTAGACAGTGGTGGCAGGGGCGTCAAGAGGAGCCTGGACGCCGCTGTTGGCAGGAGCAGTGCCGTTGGGGCTCTTCTCAGAGAGGACACGAGGTCCATCAGCAGGGTCGTAGATGTGGAGACCAAGCTGCGAAGCAGTGATGTTCTTGTGACCGAAAATCAGCATGAAGCCGAAGACAGGCTTGGCGAGGACGTCAAGAACACCGTAGAAGATGGCCTCGGAGTCGGGGTGGATGACGTTGCCACCCTCGGCGACGCCCCAGGCAATCGGATAGAGGAACCACAGGAAGAGGGTCAAGACACCGCACATGGTGAAGGTGCGGCTGACATCGGGGCCGAGAGCCTTGGAGTGAGGCAATCCGATGGCGACGAGCGAGTAGACGACGTAGAAGAAGGCGACGCAGCCAAAGGTGTAGTATCCCCACTTGTACGAAGTGCGAGTCAGGGCTCCGACGAGGCCGGTGACGACCATGACTTCGTCAGCGAGGATGGTGATGGCAATGGTGGGCCATGGGACGCCGGCGGTCAGGAGAAGGTCGAGGAGCAGGAGCGGTGTCGTGACGAACCAGTCGATGTAGCGGACGTAGAAGATCTCACGGGTGCCGTGGGTGCCGGCGCCGTAGACCACGCGGGAGTTGGGGCGGCCGAATTCGACGGTGATGGGGACCTGGCCGAGGTTGGAGCCCATGGAGAAGTAGGCAATGGTCGCGACGAGGGTGATGAAGGCGGTGATGTAGTGGAAGAGGCGCTCAGAACGCGGCTTGGTGAAGCTCAGGCCCATGAAGGCGAGAGTCGAGACGCCCATGATGGCCGTGACGGCAAAGTACCAGTCCGAGGCACGCGAGGTGATGGAAAGATCTCCATATCCGCCAACACCCAAGTTGGCACGCAGAGCCTGGTTACCAGGTCCGCTGGCAGGGCCGGCGCCGAAACCGACCTCGTACGCCTGGCGGAGGTACTCGACGGCCTGTCGGTAGCTGACAGCGCCGTTGACATCGTTCTTGTCGTAGGACGACATCTTGCTGGACGTGAAGAGGTGTCGAATGGGTGGTGAGTTGACGGACACTGACTGGGATAACGCTGGTGTACAGAGAGAAGGAAAGCAGGGCAGGAACAAACAGACGAAGTGTGGAAGCTTTATTAGAGCTCGAGATATCGATGACTTCATCTTTCGCTTTGGACCGGCCGGCTTTGTCTCCTTCAGAGCCAACGCCCTGCGCTTGCCAGCTTACACGATCCAGCGTTTCACGGACCCGGCAGGCATCGACACAAGGAAGTCTCATTGGACGGCAAGGAGAAGTGCGCCTCCGCCAGCAGCACACTGCATACACCCTCAACGCTCCCGACGCGGTAACTGTACATGAACATCACTTCAAGATAGAAGCCGTTACTAGTCGAACATTGCTCACCAATCACATACAAGGATAAAAACTAGCTAGTCCACATGATCAGGTCGGCGCTGTCAAGCAAAAACCTCCAGATTTGTAAACAGCACACAGGGCAGCACTGGACCGATTTCTCAGCGGAGTGAGATCGATGGGCGATGGCAGGCCAGGCATTGCTTGTGTGCGCCATGTGCACCCACGGCCGGCAAACATTGGAAGGATCGGAAACGACGGCGACGATGGAGACTTGCAGAGGCATGTGCGTTTGCCTTTCGTGACGCTATGGTGGTACGAGCAGGTATGTCTCGTTTTCTTCCTGGGGACTGAGGGACTCTCGGGTCGACTAGACGGCTTGTTCGAGCAAGCATTAGCACATCAAATTGTCATCCCACTGCGTCCCACTTGCGATGTCGGAATGTCGACTCACGACGGGCTCTCTACACGAGTATTGCTACCGACGCTGACCATCGAGAGTCCCAGATGGTCACATTTGCATTACAGATTCTTTGTGAAGTGAGGTGACGTCGTCGACCGGACGCAACTCCGAGCTGATGCGCTTCTAAATTGCATCAACGCCTTCATCCCGAATTCTGTACCACCAAGGTCTCTACGTATCTTTCACATCGCAACCTCAGTGGGTACAGCGAGATACCGAACCACGAGTAATTCTCGCAAACACAGACAGGCCAGCCAAGCAGCGCTCAAGGACAGCACGCCCGATGCGAGACAAGCATGCAAGCAGCTGACATCACTCGATTACTCTCAAGTTCGGTACACAACAACAACCTACAAACGATCACGACAGTCCATGACGCCGGCTGCGGAATCTGCGGAAAGCCGTGTCATCCTTGCAATTCGCCAGACACCTTCCAGGCCATGTCCATGGAGTCCATGCACATCACTGTTAGGCTAGTGGACAACGCTTGCTCCAATCGCGCGTCCTGCCGCCGGGACTCAAGTCGCTCTAGTTGATATTGTCGCTCTGATCACATCGGAATCGTTGCGGTAGCAGCGGTACCCAGCTTGGGAAAATCCAGTTTGCCATGTTTCCAATTTCCATGTCTTCTGCTCCACTTCTGTGCTGCGTAACGATGATTCGCGACGCGATAATCTATCGATAGCCTCTTAATCTCAACTCCTTGCTTCTCTGGGAAATGCAACATTGCGTGCCTCGTCGAAGCACGAACTCTCCGTCTACTTTGAGCTACGAGGAAACGGTGACTAGGCTTCGCGCATGAAAGCAAAAGCCTGCAACCTGTACATAGCGCACTTCGCTTGTCCTTCCCCCTCAAAGAAAATCAAAAGAACCACGCCAAAGGTGGAGAAAAACGACAAGGGATTTCCCAGCTCCAAAATTTCGGGGCCCAAACCGATAGGACATGCATTTGTGTGCCAGAGGTGCCGAAGGTGTGCAACCGTGCAAGGGCGTGTCAGCGCGTCGCTGCTTTACCTTGCTGCTTTAACCAGCCAGACCAGCCACCCTTGATCTGCCCAGGAAAAAAAGTTTCTTTCTCCCAAAAAGCATATCGTCAGAAACTTGTCGTGATCGGCCGCCTCGGTTGCCGTCCGTCGGCCGGCTCTCCGGTCGACTTGCACAATTGTACATCCACCCAGCTTCCTCTCGGTTGGAGTTGGCGGGTTTAGCTGAACGGTAGTGGAACCCCTTGTGATGGTGTCGCGCTTTCGGGGTTTCGCTGAGTTGGATGCCACCGACGACGAGGCGGCTGAATGGCTGGAATGGCTGTGCACGATATGTGCTCTCGTAGCCGCTTCCGCATCCGATGCGGGATCACTGGGGGTTGATGCACAACAGCACGAGCGGGAAATCCTTGTCTTTATGCTATGCACATAAGAGTCACTGTTCAGTTCTCACGTTATCGCGACTGGACAAAGCGCGGCAGGACTATTCACATGTTCAGCTCTGTGAGCATCCTGTCACATAAACATTGCGTATCATTCCAAAAGAATCTGCAAAATGAAACGTTCTAGCGGTTGACATGGAAATGTATTCCTTGATACGTACTTTAAACATGCACGACCAATACTCTTCAACAGGAACGTGCTTCCTTGACGTGTTGTAATTACATGTATGCCGATTTTATGGTCGACGGTAGAATTTCTTTTAGCGTTGAAAGTGGAATACTTTCTTAAATTCGGTAACTCATTCACTACTATTTCCAAGACTCTCATGATACAAAGTTGTTTTGCTTTCATTCTGATTTTCAATTCAACCTCATGAATGCATCTATATAGCCTGCAAAACTAATTTGTCCTCAACAGGCCCCAGCGCCCCATTCTCAAACACCCACCACGCAACCACCAACGGCAACAGCAGCATCACCATCCATCCCATCAACTCATAGGTCAACCACCCCTCCACATCCAACTGACTCTTCACCACCTTGCCCATCCTCCTCTCGATCTCCGTCCTCTCCCTCTCCCTCTCCACCCACGGCACGCTCACGCCCAAATCCCCACAAATCTCGCCCACTATCACCCGACTCCCGGCAAGCACAATCGGCACACCCGTCCCGGGCTGCGTACTCGCACCCACAAAGTAACAGCCCTTGACAGCTTGGTGCCGGGTCGTCGGCCTGAAACACAGCACGTTGAAGAAATCGTGCGCGAGGCCCAGGATCGCGCCGCGGTCGAGGTTGAACGAGGACTTCCAGGTTTGCGGGTCGTTGATGGATTCGTGGGTGATGTGGGAGGCGAGGTCAAAGTCCGATGGGAGAGGGGGGGACGGGGTGTAGGTTGTGGTGGACATGCCAGTGGGATAGGCGGAGGGAGAGGTCAGTTTTAGGCGTTTGTTGAGGACTTGGATGATCGTGGAGCGGGCGTGTTGGACGGGGGCTGGGAAGTCCTGGGTTTTGGTGGGTGGTGAGGTCGAGGGAGAGGCCGATGTGGTGGAGGGTTTTGCGCGGGATTTGTCGACGATGGGGGCGCCGTTGGTGGTGTGTCCGTTGGCAGATCCGTTCTCGGGTCCTTTTGTGTCTTCGTGGTTTTGGAGCTTGGCGAAAGAGGATGCCCCGTCAGGATATGATTGTTGCGAACTTGCTGGTGGATCTGTCACGTGTCCGCATGGAACCAGCACGACCAAAGCATCCTTCCCTTCCGGTGCCGCCGATGGATCGATTCGACTCGGGACGTTCACGTAAAAGCTGGGCTCCGCCGGTAGAACGTGGTCTTTGAAGATGCTATCGAAGCTCTCCTTGTAATCGTCCGCAAGGAAGATGTTGTGAGCTCCCAGTTGAGGCAGCTTCGTATCGAGAGACCAGTAAAAGCTGATTGACGAGCAAGATGTAGCTCGTTTCGCCAGACTCTCAGCATATCCACGCGATGGCAGGACATCCTTCATTCCCTGGCTGGGCTTGCTGGGGAAGAAGTTATTGTAGGCGTACACGAGATCTGCATTGATGAGGACCACATCAGCGGCCAACCTCTCCCCAGTCTCCAAATAAACGCCCGTCGCGGTGCGTTTCCCGGACTCGTCAACCGTGTATTCGACGTACTTCACCGGCGAGTTGAGTCTGAACTCAACCCCAAGCCTTTCCGCAACCCTAACCAACGCGTCCAAAACAGCATGAAATCCACCCCTCGGATACCATATGCCCTCCGCTAGCTCCGTATACTGCAACAACGAATACGTCCCGGGGGCATCAAACGGGCTCATTCCCATGTACATACTCCCAAACGTAAACGCCCTCCTCAGACGATCGCTTCGAAAATACCTCGCGGCCCTCGAGTAAATGCTCTCAAACGGATGCAAACTGAACAAATGCATCAAAAACGCCGGCCGCAAGATACTCAGATAATTGTTAAAACTCCGTCTCAAAACGTGCTTGACACTAAGCTCATAATGCCGATGCGTCTCCGCCAGGAAACTCAAGTACCGTTCGAATCCATCTTTGCCCTCGTAGCGTTCGATCTCGCGCTTCATCAGCGCCGTGTCGGTGGAGAGTTGGATGGATTCGCCGTCGCCGAACCACAGGTTGTAGTTGGGCTCGCATTTGAGGAGTTCCACGCCCTCGGCTTCCATGGTCGTATCGAGGTCCGTGAAGGCTTCTCGGAACATTTCTGGCAGCAAGAGGAGTGAGGGCCCCTGGTCGAAGCGGTAGCCATCGTGGTGGATCAGGGAGCAGCGGCCCCCGGTGAAGGAGTTCTTTTCGAGGACGGTTACGCTGAAGCCGGCTTTGGCGAGGCGGGCGGCGGAGGCGATGCCACCGGCTCCTGCGCCGACCACGATGGCGGTGGGGTTTTTCTTTTCGCTGGGCATTTTGCCAATCGGTTGCACGTATGCAGATTAGCAATTGCGTGAAGATACAAACTTCACTGTCAGCGCGTGGTGGCGGCGCTGTGTTTGTGACAAGAAGTTGAAGTGTGTGTTTGGATCGAAGACGTGTGGATCGACAGGATCGTCAGGTCATCGAAGTCAAAAGTGGCGGCACCAACCATCATGAAAGCAGGATTCTTATCGACCGATCGTTTCATCCCTGTCGCGCCGGCAGAATTGCTACGGGCATTCTTACTTCTCATGTTCTACTCGAGATAGTCCTAGCGTCAGACCATGCTTGGTTCAAGTCACTCAGCCATCAGCCTACCACAAACGCAAGCCATCGAATGACACTGATTTCTCGAGATCAACGAACCTCGCATGAGGCCAGAGGTGCCTGTTGATGTTTTTGGGTTTGGTTAGAGAATAACCAAAATATTGATCATATTTACATCTCTGCAGGCAAATGTTTTGGTAATCTATTCGCAATAATCTAGTGCAACCCAGCACTTGGGTTGATCATTCAGTCATCAAGTCGTAATGATCGCATCAGAAAATGCCTCTGATGCCGTGTTCAAGCCAGTCTTTTTTCGACTGCTTCTCTGAATGCCATCCATACCCGCCAAGCAGGACTCCATTTCCGCTTCGGAGCCTGCTTTCTCGCAGCAGCCTTGCGATCTCGCGCAACAAGTCTGACCTTTTCGTCATCGTCCGAATTGACCTCGAAAGGATTGCCTTTCTCTTCACTGGGGCTTTGTACGCGCTGCTCATCGTCGAGCTGCTCCAGCTCAGGCTCCACGGGTAATGTGCGCACTGTCAGTGCATCCCGTTGATTCTGGATCATGCTCTCTTCAAACCAAGTGCCGTGTAAGCCGTATGGGACTCGTTGTGGGAGCATGATGCGGCAGATGACATCTTTCATGCTCGTGGCGTCGATAACCCAGAGTTCGCTCTGAGCGTTCTCCGTGGCAACACCAGTAGAAGGGTCGATCTGGCTTTCATCGAAGACGTAGCAGAGGAGATAGCCATCGTCTTCTGGCTGCCGTCTCGCCTGAGCAGGGCTGCTGGGTTCGCGAGGGACAAAAGTTGCCTCCTGCGCATACCAGCCTCCTGGCATTGCAAAGATCTGAATTGGATCATTGGGATCCTCAGAGGCGCAAACCTCTTCGACGGTTCTGGTATCGACACAGCCACGGACGCGTTCTGGTGGGTTCTCCTTTCCACGCCGGATGAGCTCGCGCGCATCAATCTTGGCGATGTGGCTGATCTTCACACCTTTGCCAAGTGATGTGCTGAAACCGGTGCTCGCAGTTGTGCTGCAGCCGTACATATATCGAGCCTCGGACATGGAAGCCGAGGGTCTCATTGTGGGGAATTCGAAGGGTATCGCTGAAAGCGCGAACTCGTGGCGGATGGGTTTCGGTGGGGGCGTCCTGTGTCTGTTGGACTTTTCGGATACTGACGGCACGAGGGGATTACTGTCATCTTCCTCGTCGGATTCCTCAGTCTCGTCAATAATTGGAGAGTTGGGTGGTGATAGCTCGGCGTAGGGAAACTGGTAGTAGTATAGTCTGCACTGGTCCTCTTCGCGGATCCCCTCAGGGACCTCTGTTGTGATCTTCGGCGCCGCCAGGTTACCGGCACAGTACACCAAAGACGCACTCGTCAGCCGACATGCCAGCATGTTGACCGTGAGTTCTGCTTCGTCCGTCTCAGGATCCGTGTCGTAGCTGTCCCACGTGTTGGCCGTGTGGAATATGCAGCAGGCTCGAGTTTCGAACCACTTGACCAGATCCGGCCTGTATCGGGGGAAGACACCAAATCGAGACAGCGCATTGGGGTCATATGACACGACTGGCAAGCCTTTTGCCAGATTGAATGGGTTCAGTGTGAGAGGAAGATCCATGATGATGGTATGGTTCAAGGATATGCCGAAATCGTGCATCATTTTGGCGCCGGAGACGCCGGGAATGGGTGCACTGAGTAGTCGCTTGGGAGCGAGCAGAGGCATTTTGCCAACGCGATTGTGAGTCGAAGGGACGATTGAGTAGTGGACGTATGGGGGGAGGAAAGTGTTGTGGTATGATATGAGCTCCTTGGTGATTGGGTCAACCCGAGGATGGCCCGTTGTCCATTCTTTCATCCAGCCTGTCAGGCCTCCATCTCCGAAACCTGGGCCTTTCTCAGTATTGGCTTCTCCCTCCGCACGTTTTCCGTCATACCAGCCGACTGTCTCCAGGCCTGGTAACATGACGCGCATAGGTGGACCGCTTTCGCAGGTAGCCAGAGCACGACCATCGTGCCAGAGCACCGACGTATTTGCGACACTGATCTTCTTGATAGCCCACTGGCTTCCTGGTAAATGGCTGAAGAACACCAAAACGACGGAGCGTAAGATGGTGCAGATGACGGTCAGGAGGCTTGCGAGTGGGCTGACAAGCGTTGCGATAGATGGAAGAGATGGCCTCACGAGCCACTTGCTGGTCTTGCTGGAGAGGAAGACGTCGGTGAGGATGAATTGGTTGACAAACTCAGGCTGTACATCCACCGTCTCTCCATCATGGTTCTCAACTCGCCGAAACAGGACCCCGGAAAGCATACCGTCGCCGTCGAACCAGTGAGCATCCCGTCCCAAGTCGGTGTTGGAGAGGGGGTTGCCGCCATTTCGCACATATTGTCCTCCGGCTAATTCCTTCGGTATCGACCCGGTGTACGTGCATTTTGTGAGGGGTAGTGTCCGCTGGATAGGCGCAAAGTTGCCAGAAAGGTATCTTGTGTATGTTAGCAAATTGTGTACCCGGTAAGAATTGTGTGGTGCAACGTACGGATGCGATTCATGCGCCGGTTCGCCTGGCTGGACAGCCCGAACTTCTGTCCCATCTACGAGGACAGCTTCAGCTCCCATGACGGAGAGCGTATATTATGGCGAAGCTCCAATGTATTATGCGAGCTTGCTCGAGGGGCGTCGCGGAGATGGAAGCGGGAGAGGTAGACCTGGTTGCGGATTAAACATTACAAGCCATGTGATGCAATAACAGAGATGCTGAGCCACGACCACAGATTGCGATAGCGATTAAAACGAAAGGTCGAGGGAAGAGGCAAATACCACGTCGTCGAAGTCGGGCAGCTTGCATGGGTGGTGAAATGTGCAGGGAATAAATCGGAGTGACATCCGGACAGGCGCCGCATGCGATGACTTCAGTCCGACTCAAACCTCTGCTTCTGGTTCGCACTCGGACAAGCTACAGCACAAGGTACCTGCTGCTACCTGCCAAAGCTTGGCCAGTTCACGACTACCGTATTCGTGATCTCTTATCAAGAACGATCGCAGCCAGAGGGCCGCTATCAGGTCTGTTCACGACACTACAATGCTGTATGTATCGTTTGTCTCGAGCATATTCCCAACCTAGCAACATCATAATGGTTTGTGCGTGCTTTGGTCTACGTTCCACTGTGCAGCTCTACTTCGTATTACTGTGCCCTAGCACTCCTCACTGTTCATCGTTCTCCAATTAATGCTGCGGTGGCTGGCCGGTGAGGATCTTCACGGAGCCCACAATGACGAAACACCGAACAATCTACCAAAGCTGAACGCCACTGAAGACATTCGAGAGAATTGCTTGCATCGTCCGAAACAGTCCTGACAAATCCAGAGCTCGGGCGATCACAACGGCCGATCATTTACAAATTCCAAGGACTCCGCACATCGCATGTCGAAAACCTCCTCGTCAAGACCGTCAAGCGGAAGCGAAATGAGGAGAGCTCTCCACCGGCGATGATATCACCATGCCGAAGCTCGAGCGCGCGGCTCAACAGGCTTTACGCCATTGAACGCCATCCTGGTCAAGGATCGACTTGCTGCCTTAACAGCATCACACGCCTCTGATTGGCGGCACGTCTGCTACCGTACTGGAATCCGAGGGGTCACCTCCGTCACACGGTCACAGCCGTTGCGGCCCTCAAGTGCCGATTTGCGAGCCATCATCGTGATCTCTGGCAAAAGTCTATGTTGTTGTTGTTTGAAGCAAAGCCGGCGCGTGCCTTGTGTGCCCGACGCGGCATCGACCCGGGGACATGCGTGGTGTTTTGGCGCCCTCAGCTTATCGCTCGGCAAAGGGAAGCAATGCGCCTATTACTGTACATGGCGTACTGCTGCCATCATTGGAGCTTTCGGGTGTGGTCAAGAGCACGACATGTCGAAGCGGTGTCCGAGAGATGTGTTCAATGACTTGCGTAGTCGACTTCTAAGGCACAGTGCATAATGAATGTTCTTAAGATTACAGACGGGCAGAACTCCGTGTAGCTCGGTGAGTCTTCTAGAGCAGATGCCGGCCTTGTAAAGCATGCCTGCAGGAATCGTACTCAGCAGAAGACCAAGAAGCTTGTGAATACAGTGCGTAAGCTGATGGACATTGAAAAATGGGAGCATCTGGAGCAAGACTACGTAGAAATTGCCATGTACGGTCGTAAGGAGGCAAGTTTTGTGGCGTAGATGCCGAAGTCGAGGTCCAAGTCCTCTTCTCACGGACAAACCACCGCTCTGTTGCTCCTCTCTTCGCCTCGCTTGCAGTGCGATCGGTATCAGCTTACGCTAGCCGCTGGAGCCAGGACGCCTTGAATCCTTGATCATGGACTTGAGCATACACCGGCGGAGGACTGCACATCTACCTGTTGACGGGCTCGAGGCCATTCGGGGCTCACCAACCGCCTCTTGCTGACGCGCAGAAAGCCGGCTTCGGCTCTGCAGAAATGGGCTTCGACTACGCATTGGTGTGAGTATGGTTGTTAGAGCTCTTCAAGGTGACGTCCAAGCAATCGCGCTAACTCGACCTCCACAGCCATCTGTACTACACGATCCCACCAGCAATTATTTTGACACTGATCTATCGTCCGCTCCTTACGTCGACCGATATCTACAAGCTCCTCTTCCTCATCACAATCGCCGTCGTCTCTACGATCCCTTGGGATTCCTACCTGATCCGGAATCATGTCTGGAGCTATCCACCTGATGCGATCGTGGGTCCGACTTTCCTTGACATACCGGCCGAAGAACTGTTCTTCTTCGTCATACAGACCTACAATACGACATTCCTTTACCTGCTTGTGAGCAAGCCTACTTTTCACCCCGCGTACCTGCGAGGCGCCGTCACCGGCAGGGCGTTGCGACGATGGAGCTGGATTGGAGCGGCAGCTATACTGGGTGCGATGGCTTGGGGTTGGAACATGGTACTTGCAAGAGAAGAGGGACTCTACATGGGTTTGATACTCGTCTGGGCGACACCTTTCATCCTACTGCTGTGGGTGCTGGCATATCAGCTTCTGATCAACCTGCCGTTCAGCAACACCATCTTCCCGGTCATGGCGCCGACCATCTATCTCTGGATCGTCGACACTGTTGCTCTGAGAAGAGGAACTTGGGTCATTGAATCGGGGACGAAGCTTGGATGGCAGCTTTGGCGAGGACTGGAGGTCGAAGAGGCATTCTTCTTCTTTGCGACGAATTGCTTGATCGTGTTTGGCCTTGTTGCGTTTGACAACGCACTTGCCATCATGTACGGCTTTCCCAACGAGTTCCCACAGGTCCCGACGCTATCATCGCCCTTGCTGCTGATCAAGTCATTGCTGCTTCCTCTCGATCGATTCGACGAAGGACGCATCCTCGGCTTCCAGGAAGCTCTATCACGGCTGAGAAGGAAGAGTCGCAGCTTCTATCTGGCCAGTGGCGTCTTCCAGGGCCGGTTGCGAATCGACCTGATGCTGCTCTATTCGTTCTGTAGAGTAGCAGATGACCTGATTGATGATGCAGACACTGCTGAGGAGGCGCAAAAGTGGTTGAAAGAGATGCGCCATTTCCTGGATCTTTCCTACGGCTCACAGAAGCTGGGGAATCTCAAGCGCAATGGCGCACACATTGAAGAGCATATTTCGCTGATATTCCCTCCTGACACTCAATCTGCACTTCGGCTCCTGCCGGTTGAGTACCTCTCCCCAGAACCGCTCTACAATCTCCTCAAAGGCTTTGAGATGGACTTGCAGTTCACCGCGCGAGAAGCGGACAAGACGATTCCGTGGCCCATCGAAGACGAGAAAGTATTGGAGACATACGCCGAGCGTGTTGCGGGAACGGTCGCTGAAGCGTGCATCGAGCTTGCCTACCATCACTCTCCAAACCATCACGCAGATCCTACCACACGCACCAACGTGTTGGAATCGGGCCGTCTGATGGGGGTCGCTCTTCAGCTGGTGAACATTGCACGTGACATCGCAGTCGACGCGAAGATCAACCGGGTATACATTCCAGACACCTGGCTTGCCGACATGTTGGATCTGACCCAAGAGTCAATCATACGCAACGCGCCGAACTGGAGCACGGTTGTGGGACCGAAAGTGGACACGCTCAGACAGAGGCTCCTGACTCGTGCGTTCGCATTGTATCATGAAGCAAGACCACGCATCGAACAGCTGCCAGACAAAGCGAGAGCTCCGATGAGGGTTGCCGTGGAAAGCTACATGGAAATTGGACGTGTCTTGAAAGACCAGGACCAAGGTAGGCGGGTCGATATGAAAAGGGGACGAGCTACAGTTCCAAAATGGCGGAGGGTCAAAGTAGCTTGGAAAGCTTTGTTGCGGTGATGATCATCTAATACCATATTCATGACAAAGATTGGCTATGTTGTCCGATAGCGCCCTTTCCGTGGATCACCAATCGCATAGGAAATTATCTGTGAGTTTGACCCTTGACAGCATCGTCCACCTTGACGATGAATCGGATGTTTTTACCTGCGAGATTCCACGGCATCTCTGAGAAGCGATCCGATACAGTCGGAAGGATGAGCTCTCTTCCCGTTCACAAGACCAGCGACTCACGACTGAGCTTTTGACATGTCTGATGACAATTCGAACAACCGAAGGATACCGCTTCCTTCCCCCTGCCCTTAGAAATCTGGATTGAAGCCTGATTGATTGATTGCTGGCGTTCTGTTTCGCGTCCCATCGCGATCGGATCCCCCAGATCCAGCGCAAAGAAGTGTTTGTTTGCCTGCAGCGGACAAGAATCCTTCAGGATTCGCGCGAGATTCTTGGATCACCCGCCCTACATCTCCTTGGCTTTTATGGATTCATCGCTCAGGATCCATTCGCTAGGGCCGTGATGCATTTCCGCGAGCTACGCGACAGCATTTCAGCGCAAATAGGGCCGAGGTGGACCGTTTTATGTCAACGGCACTTCTTGTGCGACTTGCATCGACACCCTTGTTACACCGCGGCAGATCAGGGCTGGACCGACCATTGACGGCTCGTCAGGTCTACAACCGCCACATATTCGTTGCCGTCAATGCTCGAAGATCTTTTTTTCATACAGTGAGCGATCTTGTGCTACGATCCCACAGGGGGCCACCCCTTCCTATGGCCACCCTGTCCACGGCCCAGCCCTTTGATGCGATTGCCTTGCCGCAGCTGGAACGTTGGTCGAAACCCAGCTCAGACTGCGGTTCACTGGTGTAGGCTTTATGTGCCAGGGGGAGCTAGCCGGCTGCTGACGAACGGCGCGTGGCATTGCAATGCAGGAAACCGTCGGTCAGGCCCGAGACGACGCGATGACAGGGTAGTGAACCTCCGGGCTGGTATCAGCCAGCTCAACACGACCACCCAACGTGTTGTCAACAGAACCACTTGTCCGCTGATACGTCAATGCGGAGATGCAAGAAGCTTTCACGCGAGCAATTCACTGACTCGCATACCAGACGAGATGCCGCACTCAAGGAACTTTCCCGGCAATTCACCATCTCCAATCAAAAAGAAATGGGCCAATGACGGCGGGCCGAATCCAGGTGCGGCGGACGGAAGGTAGAAAGAGATTCCCCGGCTGGTTCGCCTTGCATGAGAACATTCAAACTCCATTCTCTGGTCTCCGTGTGAATGTGGTGCAAAATCACTCTGATTGGTAGGGTCGTCACTGAATTCCCCGGCCAGCTCCCCTTGCAGGAAACCTCAGGAGCTGGCTTCCGGGACCGATCTCCAAGGAAGAGCGATCAGCAAGCATCATGCCTGTTCTCGGTTTGAGGTTGGAAACACAACAAAGACCTACCTACCAGAGCAACTGGATTGCTGTATCGGTGACCGTCGCTTCAAAATGTCGCATCGGCTTTATCGGACAATGACGCTCCAGGTCGGGAAGTGAATGGAAGAGTCCAGTCTGAGTCACTGAGCGCGGAGCCGACCATTTGGAATCCGGATCGTGTGAAGTCAAAGGGTCCCTGGACTAATCGGCTCGTTACATGGCATGAGCGATTAGCTGGAAGGTGTTTGGAAGGCTTCACGCAGAAGATATGCGGTGGTTGTTGTAATTCCTTTGATAAATCTATGTCAACGTCAAATGACTGAAAGCATGAAAATTTCCATCACTCGTTTCTCGCCAAAGGGGGTGTTCGAGCAGGAATTTACACTTCACCCTGTGTTTTCAGCGAGCCTGTCGTCATGTATAAAAGAAGAGCATTCCACCCATTTTCCATTTCCTTCTTCTTTACCTTTCCGACTCCATACTACCCGCAACTCGACATTTCCCCAATTTGACGTTTCTCCAACTTACGTAACTTGACGTTTCTGCCTTCGAGAAGGCCTTATATCTCGCCAAGTTCGCACGCACAAACCTATCTTCCCACCTATCTCGGCCCCATTCATACAGTCTTTTCGGAGGATCACACTCGAACGAAGCTTCAAGATGCGCTTCATCAATGTCCTTGCCCTCGCAGGCACCCTCTGCCTTGCGGCTCCCATCCCATCTGCCGGTGATCTCACCAGCACCACTCACATTGTCACCACCAACTCAGCTTCCACGACCTCCGACAAGCGTGACTTGCTGATGAAGAAATCCGAATCCATCTCCTCCGATTACAGCATTTCCGACCTCAGCGCCGATCTGGCGGAGCACAGCTCGTCAGGCGTCTGGACTTCAGGACGATTCCTCAGCAAGCGCGAAGATCATGGCGATTCCACCAACAGTACCGAATTTGCCGACCACATCATCTCCCTTGAAAAGAAAGATCCCGAAGCCTTTGGCTGGCTGATCAAGAAGAACCCGGAGCCGTTCGGCTGGCTGATCAAGAAAGACCCCGAAGCCTTTGGCTGGTTGATCAAGAAGGACCCGGAAGCTTTCGGCTGGTTGATCAAGAAAGATCCCGAAGCATTCGGGTGGCTCATCAAGAAGGACCCGGAAGCTTTCGGTTGGCTCATCAAGCGTGAGCCAGAGGCTTTCGGATGGCTCATCAAGAAGGATCCGGGCTTTGGATGGTTGATCAAGAAGGACCTGGAGACTTTTGGCTCGCTTGTCAAGAAGGATCCTGGCTTTGGCTGGCTCATCAAGAGAGATCCTGAGGCGTTCGGGTGGTTGATCAAGAGGGACCTTGAAGCCTTCAGCGGTCTGGTAAAGAAAGATCCTGAGGCTTTCGGGTGGTTGATCAGGGATGCCGAAGCTGAACCTGAGGCTAAGCAGATTCTCAACCTGCCCGGTCACCTCCCCGATGCCGCCGAGGTTTCGACGTCCTGGGAGTTCACATTCTGTTGAAATCCGATACGACTCACACGACTATTTGCACGACTATACCTTTGCTTTTGGTTGTTGGTGTTTGGAATCATAGCGTTTGGGATGTTTGAGGATTCAAGATGAATTGCGATGCTGCTGCGCTCGTTCACTTCATCGTCTACTGGCTCGCTAGGATGGTGCTGGACCATTCATCAGTGATCGCTGAGCCGGTTGTGTATCGGTTGCGAGTCTTTCAGGAGCGCATAAAAGCATTGAACTGGTCTTGGATTTGCACTCGTTGTTATTGTACCAGGCTGAGTGAGCGGTGTTGATGTGGTCTATACTCGTTCAACTGTACTCTACATAGATCAGAATAAAGCCTCAAGGCCATCTCTACTCAATCTCGTCTGAATAAATTGCAATATCGCGATTGTCATTGGCACCTGGGTGATTGCCTCGCTAAGTAGTAGGTGCCCCAAGTTATATCTTGCTGAAAGTCGCCAATGCGGTCATCAGCGGATCACGTGATCAAGTGATCGTATTCAACTCGGCTTCATCTATTTCCCTTTCCATCTCTCTTACCGCACACGTCGAATTAAACTTGTGGCGACTCCGTGTCAAGCATGATGTGTATATCTGATCTGATCATAGCACAGACTCGGTGCCACAATACACAAGCCGATAGTGTCGGATGTTCACCACGGATACGCGCATTCC
>UYJD01000001.1:2057731-2109848 GCA_900618795.1 Cyanodermella asteris
GAGCAACACCTTCAGACTTGACGCCGACCTTCACTGGTCGCCTACACAGTCAACCACCCCGTGCCCGCGTTACAAATAGCCCGTTTTGGCGCGGGCATGCTCCGCGGGTTTAGCAAGGTAGATCTTGTTCTTGGCCCCAAATGATCTTGTAGAGGCTATTATCTGACAAAATATTGGTATGCAGGTATGCGTATGAAGCAAGATAAGTTCAAAATACTGTATACAGCAAAAAGCATTCCAGTAAACTCTGTTCCTGGGGCCGATACCTTCCTTTCTCACGCTCTTCAACTCAGCTCAGCACAGGCATGCTATACAAAGACTAGCATGATCCTGTTCGCTTCCTTTACGGACCTCCGCCCTGGTCTAAGCCAATGATTATTTCACCCTCGCTCGCGACTAATATGTCGGGTATCTTTCCCCCCGAATTTTTTTGCCTCTCGTCAGCTATTACTGCCGTCCGTCAGCAAGCCGCCGAACTCGACTCCGGCTCGGAGAACAATGGCGACGCACGATCGAGCTGGAATCATGCAGGATACAACCGACATTGCCAGCGAAGGCGGAAGAGTGTCGTTGCAAAGCCCTTGCACGTTCACTCGTTTGCCACATCGTGCCATATTGCCGAGAGACCGGGCATCGTGACATTGTAAGGTCTCGAATTTGCTCTATCATGGCTTGCCCAGTAGCCAAGGAGATCAGAGAGTGTCAAGTCACCACACCAATCCTTCAATACGTGACCGCAATTGCTTGACAAAAGGCATTGAGTTTGTCGGGGAATGTGATGGGCAGGATGGTCGTTGCTGGGTATTTTCTTGTCTCGTGTGATCATCAAGATGTAGTCGACCCAAGACTTTCGATGTGCGCATTCATGCTCAGGTGATGCCACGGCGCCGGGGTTATTTGCAGCCGTAAAGCTGTACGGCAGTTTTAAAGTGCTTTCCCACTACAAACGGAGCTTCCAAACGCTGCAATGAGTCGAGCGGAGACGTCGACACGATGTACAGGTCGAATGCTTTCTATCCTTTCGTTTTCACGTCCATAGGTTTCTACGTTGTGAGGATCAGCCCGCTCATCAACCGAGGGCAAAAAAGTTCGCTTGCATCACGCTGTCGAGATGGGTCTGTTTCCGTGCGTGTTCATATCTTGGTTGAATCTTCAAATGACAACGTGGGCCGATTGCACCATGACTACTTTAGCGAGATCTCTCGGCAATGATCCTTCGGCATTGACACGCGAATATATGTATCGCGCTCGCTCAGGCGTTAATATCATATTGTCGCTAAGCCGCTAGTATATCATGGACGCGAGGTGGCAAACGGCAACTGGTCATGCCAAGCTATCGTCGAGCATCTTCGAGATTTGAGTGTGGACAAAATTGCGAAAGCATCGCCACCAAAGACGAGTGGGGACGGAAAGTCAAATTCATTTCTCATTATCTCATTCAGCATTTCCTCTACTTTCAAGTAGTCAACTTCCTTGAGGCGCCGTGGCGGCTTCAGCCTGCCGCCGATCGACTTTCAGTCGCTCGGTTTTGAGACCTCCGGACCAACCAAACGTATATGCAAATGGAATCACCACCATGGCTATCACCGCCTGGAAAATCAAGGCTCTCTGCAGATTGCCTGGCGGGTCTGCCGTCGGACTGTCGTCCTCAAGCGCGTCCGAGATGATAATGAAGATGGCTCCCATCAGCTGTCCTCCTGTCCAGCAGGATACACTAGAAACCGATGGTCTGATTGGATAGGTCACATCTGCGAGCGTTTCTAGTGCGACTGGGACCAGGATGAATGATGCAGCGCCCAGAAATGCACACACCACGTACGCTGCAGCAAGCGTTCCGGCTGGAGGACACCAATAGAAGACCAGGTAGCCAATCCCGATGATAGGCACAAGAGTGCGAATTAACAGGAGATAGCATTTGTACTTGTCAATGAACGGCGAGGCGACTGCAGCCGCCACCAATCCGACAATAATGAGCAAGCCGCCAGCGAGACTAGAGTCCTCTTCCGCATACCCGTACGGTGTCATGATCTGCGTGATCAAGGTCGATAGTGAGTTGAAAAACCCGCTGTACACCGTGAAGAGCAGCCAGATGATCCAGAATATGGGCTGTCTCGTCAAGTCTTTGACCTCCCCCACAATGGACCTGACTTCTGCAGTCGAAGACGGGGCGACTGGCTTCGGCGGCTTAGCGGGTAGAAAGAAGGACGGTACCGCGGCGACTGTGCTGATTATAGCGACGTACAAGGTCATCTGGGGAATCTGATGCGGGCTGTTAAGGAAGTTTGGATTGACCAGCTCGCCGAGGAATCCGCCGAGGGGATTGGCGAGACTCGTGACTGCCGTTGCAGCCACACGTCCGCGCGGTGTGAACCACAGCTCCGAGTAGGTCGTTGGCATGCAAAGTGCAACTGGCTGAGCCAGTCCGATCAAGATCTGGCCCACCATGACGGCTGCATAAGAAGGAGGCTCGGCCCGGGTGCCTCCATAGCGGATCCAGCTTCCTGAGATGAGCAGAAGGGAAACGATGATGAAAGAGGTCTTGGTTCCTAGATGATATATCGAGTACAGCGCTCCTGGAGCTGCCACGCAGAACGCAAAGAGGAAAGCCTAGTTGAGGTTAGCATGGCAGGGCTGAAGTGTATCAAACGTGAATACTGACGGTGCTGAGCCAGTTTACTACGCTTGGTGTCGTGGAGAAGAAGGTGGCGGCATCATTGACAACGGGCGAGTATGTGAGCCAGTTCCAGCTGATGACGATATCTGGACAAGTCAGACCATGTTTCCCAATCCGAGTCTATCGCCCTGCAATCTTGGGTCGTTTACTCACTGAGCAGAGCCAACTGTATCAGACCAAACCATCGCCGCTTGTAAGTCGCAAAGTCCGCCGTAGCAGAATCTGAAGCGGTCAAAGGCGCGTTGGAAGTGGAATGATCGAGGGTGTCGTGTATACCGTCATTCTGCTGCTGAGCACGCTTGATGCGCTTGAAGTCGAACATGGTGCAGCGGTCACAATAAGACCATCGAGGACAGGTGAAGGGTTCAAGCGCGACTGTCTGACCTCCAAAACAACGGCAGCCGCTGCATCGGAAGCTATGATGGGAAACCCGAACGCTCTGTTACAAGGTGATAACAGCTGTTGTAGAAGAGATTCAGTACTGTCCATGGGCGGGGGCCGTTGCGGATGCTCTTTGGATGCTGGTTGTTGGTCCACGCGACCCTCCATCTTTGCTGATTACCGAGGCGCACCCTCCATTCGGGATGCGGCGAGCGCGTGCCAGATCGACAAGGTTGCTGATCGTACGGAACGACAAGCTGGGCGCGGCGACTACTGGCTGGTAATCGTCGAAGGCTTCGGAAATTGGCTGGAACTGGTTTGGCTCATCGCCGGGGTACAATGCCTGCAATGTTCGTGCTGTGGGCTGTGGGGGGTAAAGATATCTAGGAACAGTAGAGTTCACGCGGGGGATGGTCCTTGCATCAAGTTTCCCGTCAAGCTGGAGCAACAGATGTCGTGGTTTCACAAATGTCCTGACAAGATCCTTGCATCTGGTCCACCATCACTACGCCCGAGACACACAATCTGCTCGATGACTGCAGCTCACAAAGACATGTCAGTCACGCAGACTGCATGACCACGACCGCAGCGACGCGCAAGACAAATGATTGCCCGCGGTCGGGCACTGCGCCACTGGATTCACGATCGTTACGGATTCCTTCAAGTACCACCTCACAAGTGATTTCCCGTGAGCTCGTCCGCGACGGCGATGGTGGTGGATAGGATGGCGTGGGTTGCGCTGCGTAAAGCACAGCTAGCTCGCTTTCACTTGGCGCTTGGAGGTTTAGTACGTGACGCTACGTCAACTTTATTTCGAAACGAGCCTTGATTTCGCTTTCCCTCCATCACCTAATTACTACTGCAACGACCACCTTACGACATCCTTCTAGCACAACCTTGAGTGATCTGACACTCACTGAACGCCAAACATCTCGTTCCACAGGAAGGGATTCTTCAGCGGACGAGCACATTGGCTGCTTAGGGACGCGACGGCTTCCATCGCGAAACTGCCCGGTCACGGCAGGCAAAGCTCTTTCGAGCTTATATCGACCTCACTTCCATCGACCCACTTGATCCGAATACTTCGTTTGTTCAAAACCACGTCCCACAGCTTATCGACCGCCTTACGCTGCACCCATGGGTCGTTGACGAAACTGGCGTGATTTGGTGGGAAAACACCCCGCCTGCGGGCCAACAAATTTGGGGCAGCTCTTCTTGGCCTCTTTCGCAACGAATCCATCATACATACACCAAGCGAATCCGATCGATAGTATGGCAGGCTCGAAAGAGAAGGATGGCTACCCGCCCTTGGTGCCCTGGGTCTACGACCTCTTGTTATGGATGCTTTCTATCCTCGTCGATCTATTCTTCAGAGAAGTCCACCCACGTGGTACCTGGCGCATCCCTCGAAAGGGCCCTGTCATCTTCGTCGCTGCCCCTCATGCCAACCAGTTCGTCGACAGTCTTATCTTGATGCGGGTTCTCCGGCTCGAGGCGCATCGTCGCATATCGAACATCATTGCCGCGCATTCGATGAAGAGGAAGTTTGTCGGGTTGATGGCAGGTTCCATGGGCTCGATCCCCGTTGGAAGGGCACAGGATCTTGCTAAGCCCGGCACTGGAAGGATATATCTGCCAGATCCCATCGGCGACCCAACTCTGGTCCGGGGAGTGGATACGCACTTCGATACGGAAGCCCAAGTTGGGGGCATGATCATGCTGCCTCGAGTCAACAACGTTTCCGGCTCGGCGCAAATCACCGAGATTGTTGGGTCTGAAGAGTTGCGGATCAAGAAGGCTTTCGAAGGCAGCACTCTGCTCAAACAGCTGACAGGAAGAGAGGAGCCGGCCAAGGACGATTCTGGGCCCCCTTCAGAATTCACCGGTACAACGTTCAAGGTTGCCCCGAAGGTTGATCAAAGCCAGGTATATGCCAGCGTCTTTGAGCGCCTTCGTGATGGGGGTGCAGTTTGCATCTTCCCAGAGGGCGGCAGCCATGACAGAACCGAGCTTCTGCCGCTCAAGGCTGGTGTCGCCATCATGGCTTTGGGGTCGTTGGCAGAGAACCCCGACTCCGGGCTGAAAATCATACCCTGTGGTATGAACTATTTTCATCCGAACAAATTTAGATCTCGCGCTGTTGTTGAGTTCGGGTCGCCGTTCGAGGTTCCCAAAGAGCTGGTTGAGCTTTATCGTTCGGGCGACCGCCGAGAAGCCACCCGTCAGTTGCTTGAACTGATCTACCAAGCTCTGGTAGCCGTCACTGTTCAAGCCCCTGACTACGAAACCCTGATGCTGATTCAATCGGCCCGACGCCTGTACAAGCCGAAGGGCAAGAAGCTACCACTCCCAATGGTGATTGAATTGAATCGGCGCATGATTAAAGGCTACACAAAGTATAAGGATGATCCCCGCATCCAACAACTAAAGAAGGGCATCAACGACTACAATCGACAGTTGTGGCGTTTAGGTGTCAGAGACTACCAGGTGGAATATGCAAAATTCTCGATTCTAAAGGTCGTTTTCACCATGGTGTACCGAATTGGAAAATTGGCAGTTCTTTCCGTGGGAACCCTGCCCGGTCTCGTCCTTTTCGCACCCGTTTTTGTCACAACCAAGATAATTTCAGTGAAGAAGTCAAGGGAGGCCCTGGCGGCGTCCACAGTGAAGTTGGCCGGGCGAGATGTGATTGCGACCTGGAAGCTCCTTGTAGCCATGGCATTCGCTCCCACCCTCTACACGTTCTACGTTGTGATCCTCATGATCTGGACTTACCGAAATCGGATCCAGGGCTATGTGCCCGATTGGGTATCTCTCTGGATGGTTGCAATCGCTGGATACACGCTGAGCGTCATGCTCACGTTCGCAGCACTCAGGATTGGCGAGGTTGGCATGGATATCCTAAAGTCGCTCCGACCTCTCGCCCTTTCCTTGAATCCTTCCTCTGCAAATACATTTAATAAGCTGAGAATCAGGCGTGAAGAGCTCGCCGCTCAACTGACGGAGCTTATCAATGAGCTCGGGCCAGAAATTTTCGACGATTTCGACTCTAAGCGAATCGTCTCGGATCCTGTGAAGGAAGGTTTCATCGAAGATCCTCGAGATGTCGCCATTCCAGGCACGCCTGGACCTGTCCACAGAAGATCAGATTCGCAAGATGCCTCGGAGTTCTTCTCCACTTCCCCGGACCCCAAGCACCGAGCAACAGACACCATATTCTCACCAGCAGCAAGCCATGGTGGTGGAAGCAATGCACACGAAGACTTGCCTCGCAACGAATCGTTCGGTAATTTAGGTAACCTGAGCTTCTTCGCGACGCGACCACCAAGTCGAAGTAGAAGTCGACCGCGGAATGCCTCGGACGGACTGGCTCTGACGAGCAAGGAGGGTCTTGAGGAGATCTCCAAGAAGATTCGCGGCGCGATGCAGGAACGGGGCAAGGCAAGAGAAAGGAGAAGGAGTGAGTCCAGCTGGTCCAGCGGGGCTATCACTCCGAGCAGTGAGGGGAAAAAGGAAATATAGATGACCCGCGCGTGAGGGCGGATTGTATGAACGTGATGACCATGACAATGTACATCTCTTAGCTTGTTTTTCGCTCTTGCAAGTGAGCGAGCAGTATCCGGAACAAGGCGTATTCAGCACTCATTCACACCAAAATGCTGCCATTTGTGGCTTGACTCGGAGGTGTAGTTGTAGCGCTGGGCACAAGGGCTCAACGCAGCAGTGACGCTTACATGTCGATGAATGCCTATACCGGACGTTGCAAATTTTGGCTGTAGTAGCGCCACGAGCATTGACAAGGGTTGTGTAGTGGTGAAACAAACGGACAAGTGCTGGGATGTTGAGGGAGTTCAGTTGTCACCACATATTAGTCAGCAAGTGAGTAGGCTGCAAGGCCTTCAGCGATTCACGCTTCTACCTGGAGCGGCCTAGCGTGATCAGCGGCGCGCCAACGTCTCACTTTGGCAATAAAGCTCCCATTCTTGCGCGCCAGCAGCATTTCCATTGCTCTGCATTGCACATATCATTCGCAGCAGCAGCAACTCCCGAGGGTGATTCGTGCTCCATTGAGTACCTCTGCCCTTTTGCGAGCTTGCTGGCCAAACTTCTTGACCCTTCTTTTCCGAGTCGCACGCGCCCCTCAAACCACCGAGACGCGCCTGACTTCTTCTCTTCGTGTCTCCGTCCGAGAGACAAGCGCATTTGCGCACACTTGCACCCCTTGAAGCTTTCTCCAATACATATCCAACATGGCGTTTGGAGGCGGTGGCTTTGGCTTCGGCCAGAATAACAACACCACATCGTCCGGGTTTGGCTCAGGAGGAGGAGGATTCGGCAGCGCGGGAAGCAGTGGTAGGTTCTCTTTTTTCCCCTGGTCTTTCGGAGCGTCTTGGACACCGTGGATGTCTCAAATTAGGGTCTCAGCTCTCTTCGACATTTGCTGATCGAGATGTTTCTACAGCCTTTGGTTCAAACAATACGGGGTCTGGCTTTGGAGGTACTGCCAATACTGGTACAAGCATCTTCGGCAGTGCTAATACAGGCGGTGGTACGTGACACACCTACATTCTCTCTATTTAGTCGCGCCCGAGCATCAATTGTTGCGCTTGGAATCGTTTCGCGCCTGCTTGAAACAGAGACCCAAGCACGAGAAAAAACCTGGATCACAGCGGCTAGAACTACGTGAATGGACAGCTAAAGCACAAAATCAAGAATTATTTCCGCGATTGTACTAACACAGCGACAGGATTTGGCGCCACCAACACTTCATCAGGATTCGGAACTCAGTCCAAGCCCGCCTTCGGTGGCACTACTACTACAGGAGGTGGCATGTTCGGATCATCCAACAACACAAGTGGAGGATTTGGAGGAGGCGGCGGATTCGGCGCTTCTTCAACGCCGAACACAGGCTTCGGCTCCAGCAGCACCAATACCGGTGGTGGATTGTTCGGGCAGAATAAGACCTCATCATTTGGTGCCTCTAGTACGGGGACAGGTCTCTTTGGATCTGGGGCCAATAACAATACAGGCGGTGGTGGTTTTGGATCCTCTGCAACCAACACGAGTACTGGAGGCATTTTCTCTGGAAACCAAAATGCGACAGCATTCGGCAACACTCCAGAAGCTACGGGCACCGGGGGCCATACGTTCACACCATTCCAGGAAAAGGAATCGAACAGCTCGATAACCAACCACTTCCAGAGTATCACATTCATGAGTCCTTTTTCTAAACACTCCTTCGAGGTACGTTTGCTATCCCGTCCTTTGCTATGGAAAGTGTCACTGACGATCGACAGGAGCTTCGTCTTGCCGATTACGCGAAAGGACAGAAGCACGGAAATGCTGGTGGCCAGGCCGGAGCATTCGGTCAGTCAACAGGTTTCGGAAGCGGGGGCTTTGGCGCGACCAACAACAACACAGCAGGCAGTGGATTTGGAGGCGCTACTGGGGGTAGTCTTTTTGGTGGCGCAGCGACGAACAACAATAATTCGTCCGGCTTTGGATCGACCACTGCCAATACGGGCGCTTTTGGAGGAGGTGCCAGTGGCGGTCTCTTTGGGCAGTCGAAGCCTGCGACTACTGGAGGCTTATTCGGCGGTGGTGCAAACACGACTACGAATACAACGTCCACGACTTTTGGAGGCTTCGGGACAGGCGCACAACAAACCCAGCAAAGCAACGGTCTGTTTGGGGGCGCCAACGCACAGGCAAAGCCTGGTGGTCTTTTTGGCGGCTCGAACACATCCACGACTGGGGGCTTCGGAACCGCCGCCAATTCATCTGGCTCCGGTCTGTTTGGTGGCAACAACAATCAGCAGCAACAGCCTGGCAACAGTCTTTTCGGCGGTGCCCAGCAGCAGCAACAGAATACCAACCCCTTCGGTGGAAACAATAACACCACCACCACATCAGGCTTCGGTGGAGGCTTTGGTACTAACACCGCCAATAACCAACCCAAACCTGGCGGCCTTTTCGGAGCAACCAACAACACAGGCAGCGGCCTGTTTGGCAACAATCAACAGCAGCAATCTGGTGGCTTTGGAACTAATCAAACCCAACAACAAAGCACAAGTCTCTTTGGAGGAGCAGCACAGAACCAAACCACTGGCGGTGGCCTCTTTGGAGGCGCAAACGCTCAGCCAAAACCTAGCTTGTTTGGTAATACTGGCGCTAATACGGGGAGTGGTCTTTTTGGCGGAAATCAACAACAGCCGCAGCAGCAGAGCTCGAGTCTTTTCGGCGCTCAGCCTCAGCAGCAGAACAACGGCTTTGGGGCCGGCCTTTTCGGCGGCAACAACAATCAGCAAAACAATCAGGCCGGCAACAGTCTTTTCGGTGGCAATCAAAACAGTAACAGTATCATGGGCAACTCCCAGCAGCAGCAGAATCCGCTACAGGGACCAGCAGGATACACAGCATCCTTAAACGACCCGTCTCCTTACGGCAGCGCATCAATCTTCAACGGTCTGCCGCCACCACCTCAGAACAGCCCTGGACCAATCGCCACACCCATCAACGGAGGTAGCTTGAGGGCGAGAAAGCTAGCCGCATTGCCGCAGTATAAGCTGAACCCTTCAGCGGCATCGCGTCTCCTCACCCCACAGAAACGTGGTTATGGACTATCGTATTCGACTTATGGCACTCCCTCGAGCGTTTCAAGTGTGACCAGTACTCCAGGAGCGCTCAGCAGCAGTTTGCTCGGTGGTAGCCTCGGTCGCAGTCTAGGAAAAAGCCTGTCCACCAGCAATTTGCGCAGTCAATTGGAAGCTGAGCCGAGCGTGCTTGGTGCTGGTGCTCTATCTGGAAGCCTCCGCGGTGCCGGAACTGGAAGTCTCAAGCGTCTCACGATAGATCGGTCTCTGCGCACAGACCTTTTCTCAAGTCAACCAGTTCCTCCTCCGCCTGCACCGAAGCAGCTTGAAGAAGCTCGCCCCAATTCCAATTTGAAGAAGAAGGTCAGCTTTGACACCACCCCTACCCCTCAGCCTGCCGTGGAGACAGATGGTGAGCATGGAGAGAGCCAGACGCCTACACCACAGGATCACGGCTACGTTCGTTCATCGCGTGGCCCCAATGGTCGCAAGTCCATGCCTACACAGCCCGAGATGGATCAGGTCAGAGGCAACAATGAACTTGCGATTGTCCACGAAGATGACACTGCGCCGACCACCGCAGGTTCCACCGCCACCAGGTCAAAGTCGAATCTCTTTGAGCAAGGTGAACCGGTACCTGGAGAATATTGGATGAAGCCATCCCTTGCCGAACTCAAGAGGATGACAAGGAATGAACTCAAGGCCGTCCAACTCAAAGTCGGACGTGTCAATACTGGATTCGTCGAGTTCCTTCCACCTGTCGATCTCACTACCATGGATCTTGACGACATTCCGGAGGCGATCGTCATAATCAGCACCCGAAACATCACAGTGTATCCCGAGAACTCGTTCAAACCACAACAAGGCAAGGGCTTGAACGTACCCGCAAAAATCACGCTAGAAAACTGCTGGCCCAGGAGCCGTGACCGGGTGTCTCGATCGCACGAGAAGACTGGTCCTCGTCTTAACAAGCATATCGCTAATTTGAAGAAGGCCGTCAATACTGAATTCATCAACTACAACGTCGACACGGGCGAGTGGGTGTTCAAGGTGGAGCACTTCACCACGTACGGTCTCAATGACAGCGACGATGAGGACGATGCCGAATCTACTTCGTCCGCTGCACCTTTTGGCGATAGCGTCATGAGCGCCGCCGCCACAACGCCAACCCCAAAGGGCAAGCAGGTGAGAAAGACATCCTTGTCCAACCAGGAGATAGCACCAAGCTCATCTGCTCTCAGCTCGGTGCCCAGCGATATGATGAGCGTCGACTTTGATGAAAGTCACGTCAGTAGCGCTCCTGGTGATGACACCTTCGGCTATCGCCGAGGCAAACGCTTCCCCGGCGCGTTCGATGACATGCCCGCATTTGATGACAGCGACCATGGCGAGAATGAAGCTGAGATGATGGAAGTTGGCAATGGGTTGACCGGCGCAAACAGTCCCGGTTCGCCCGTGAGTGAAGCGGAGCCCGCAGACTTGGACACTGACGCCCGACATGGTCTAATTATTGCCGACCAAATGGAGGAAGACATGGCTATGGCTGGTGCTTTCCCACATATCGAAGACGAGAACGACCACCCAGCGCTAGACACCCCGATCAAGCTAATCCCAGATCTTAACGATGACTGGGCCGACCGTCTTCGGCGTACCATTAGTCCCCGCAAGAACGACCGGTATTTCTTGAAGCAAAGTCAAGCTCTTTTGGACCGTGGTGATAGTCTTATCGATATCGACACTACTCCGACAGGCAAGAAGAATGCTGCAACAAACGGTAACGAGATGGGTGAAATCAAAACCAGCGTCGATCTGATGAGATCGCTCTTCGGCAAGGAGGAAACTCGGCGCAGTCAGCGCAAAGAAAAGGCAGACGGCATCAAGGTTTGAGCTTTCCCCCTTTGACTTAAAGTGTGCACCCAATGGATAACGAGCACCATCATGTATGTAAATGCTGAATAAGAATGAAAGCTAAGATCCATTGTCGATAGTGGCCCTATAACAAACGTGACTCCAACGACGACTCAGCGAAGATGAGCGACCAAGACAAAGCTTTTCACCGAGCATTCAAGCCTTCTTTCACCCCAGACCACCGCATCCTAATTAGAGAAGACGACAACCACATCGAAGTGTACAACGTTGACCAAGAGCCCAAAGACGTAGGTGTTTGTTCCACTGAAGGCGTTGGACTCTGCTGATATGTCATAGTACTCTGCTCACAATTTCTGGAGGCTGTCACAGCAGACCCGAATCTCGTTGCGAGATGGGGTTCCGGCAGCAGAGTTTGAACCTCAAGCTTTCGACAAGGAGTGGGGACAAAAGGACGTCGCGCACGAGCAGGAGAACACCGCCTGGCAGCTCTTGCACATCCTCTTCGACAACTATGCGGACGAATTTAGCCAGGATATTCCAGCTTCTGAGCTTGCGAGCTTGCGACACCGGATCCGTAAGGACAGATTCGCAGCATTCTGGGCGCAACTGTGTGAGCCGGCTGCAACGCAAGCTCTGAACGGGGCATCAACCCACGAGGAGCGAGCGCTAATTTACCTCTCCATGCACAAGGTAGTTGACGCTTGTAACGCCCTCGTTGAAGGCAAGAATTTCCGCCTAGCTACGTTGGTGGCTCAGATTGGTGGGGACACAACACAGCACGCAGCCATGCAGGAGCAACTTGAAGCTTGGACCACCGGCAATGTCGTCTCAGAAATCAACGACGAGATCCGAGCTATATTTTCATTGCTAGCAGGCGAAACTTCCTTTGTCGCCGGAAAGAAAGGACCGATCGAAAATAAGGCCGAGTCATTCGTGATGAGCGAACGATTTGGATTGGACTGGCGTCGTACCTTTGGACTTAAGCTATGGTACGGCACCCAGCCCGACGATTCCCTTGAGACTGCCGTTCTGCAATACGCTGAAGATCTTGCGAATGGTGATGAGCTTCAGAAACCGATTCCGTGGTTTTTGGAGTCGGGCCAAAGCAAAATTTCCGAATGGAAAGATCCAAACCCACAGTCAAGGCTCGATCTCTTGTGGGCTATTCTAGTTCTCGTTGCCGAGGAGAACCAGACAATGCCTACTCTGAAGCTCGCCGAAGCCTTAGCACCAGAGAATGCAGTTGGCAACCCAACTAACTATCGTCTGTCCTTCGAGCTACATCAGATGCTGGCAAGTCGATTGCCTCGTGCAGTCGACCTTGCGGCGGCGGATGCTCTGGTCATTGCCTTTTCGGCCTCACTTGAAAGCTTTGCGAGATGGCAATCGGCACTCTGGGTGCTCATGTTTTTACACGACCCTGAAGTGCGCAAGCACGCGCTTCAGACTGCCCTGGCTCGCATGACATCTCATTTGAATGACGAGGGAGAGGTTCGAACTTATATTTTCGACAATCTCAAGCTTCCAGAGTCCTGGGTGTGGGACGCGAAAGCTCTGAAAGCCCGCGCTGATGGTGACAAGCCCGCCGAAGTCACTTTTCTTGCCCGTGCCCATAAGTGGGTCGAGGCACATCGTGTCTTGTGCGAGGAAGTCGCCCCGCTTGCCATTATCGAACGATCGCATTACAAGCTACACCTCATTCTCAAAAACTTTCCGCAAAAACAAATTCCGGACTGGCGCCTTGGTGGTCAGGTCTACGAGGACTATTTATCGCTCATCAGCGGCAAGCTTGGCGATCCAGAGGCACGGGTCGTGGTGAACAACCTCATTCATTCCCTGGCAGAGCTGAGATCTCACCACGGAGGCCGGCGTAAAATGAGCTTTGCGCAGAACGTGGCTCTAAGCGAGATGGCACGCATAGCGACTGAACACGCGAACGAGATGGCGGAGGGAGATATGAAGGGGCGCGAAGCAATGAAGCTTCTGGATCTGCCCGGCAATGAGGAGGTCAGGCGCCATGGTCTGAGAGACGTGGGCATACGACATTTCAGGGCTGTCATGGCAGGTTCGGCATGAATTGACGTGAGACTGTAAGATATGGTGCGGCTGGTCCAGGGTAGCACAAACCACATTTCGACGCGCGAGGAGATTAGCGAATCATGTAGAGAGAGCACCCATTCAAAAATCACATTTGAGAATATGCGTTTCATCACTGCCTGGATTGACGTTCTTGTGTGGTGGCAATCAGTGACACGACGACAGCCCGCTACCAGGATCTAAAACCATGTGCACTAGAAATTCGACTGATCATGGATCTGAAAGTCTCGGAACCACTCAGATATTATAAGCAATCACATACAATTCGGGAACACTAGGGATCCGCATAAGTATATTACAAAACGAGCAGCACCAAGGTCTATTAGTATTCTGCGACCCAGTTCTCCCAGTCAAATACACCGATGGCATCGCAACTTGCAAATTCCACATCCGCATTAGATACTAACTCGAGCCGTGATTTACTGGCCAGTGACCCCATTTCTCCGGCTCTGGGCACCTCGGGGCAGCCACCATCGCTCCATCGCTCCACCGCTCACGAGCAGCTGGGCGTATCGCAGGCGAGCAGGTCGCGAACCCACTTTGGGACGCTCTCTCCCGTGTTCAAGAGGATACTCGTGCCGTCCTCGGCGCGGACGACGCGGCCCTCGCCGGTGGAATCGATCGTCTCCCAGACGCCGTCCGGGCGCTGGACGTAGTTCTCCGTCATGTGCTGGGGCCCCGGAGCGTGCAGCTCGCCGGGGTCGTGCTGCCGGTTCACGGTCTGCTCCCAGTGGTCCTTGGCCTGTTCGTCCATGGAGACTTCGGCGATGCCGGCGCCGATGAGGGCGGGGATGAAGAACCAGAAGACTGTTGGCGTTGTCAGCATCTGGGGGATTTCTTTGGTCATGGTGGGCAAAGAGAGCGATCGAAGGTTTGCGGACGTGGAATAGACGAGACAAAGGTAGAGGATTGGTGTCAACGTCACGTGGATGACGAGCTTGAAAGCGACTCGAGCCGGTATATGGAGGCGTCAACACGTCTACCCTGGGAGGGAGGCTTGTCTCGATCTTCAGGCCCAAAACCAACGCCGCTAAGGGAGGGCAGAGTCCTTCAAACGAGTGGCAAATGATACAGAACGAACGGCAGAATGAAAGGCAATTTGCTTACAGCGTTCTCTCTTGTCATCGCCGAGAATGGTCATAGTAGTAATGGCGAGGTTGTCCTTATGCAGCTTAGCAAGCGCAGAGTCCTTGGTGGCGGACTCGAATTCCTTAGACTCGACACGCTGATGGGTGTCGATCCAGCTCTCCTGCAGGCTGTCGAAAGTGATACCCTGAGAGGCGAGGTCCTTGCCCTCGAACTCGGCGATTCTAGGATCAACGGCAAGCACGCAGTTGTCGTGGCCGGGTTGAGCGACCCACGCAGTGAGCTCGGAGGTCAAAGTATCGAGAGTCATTGGTGGGATGATGGTCAGGCAGCGGGTCGTGTCCTTTTCGCCGGCCTTGTGAACGCGAGCTATTGGGACGAGTCAGCTTCTGCGACACAGACAATGGCTGCGACGCGTCTTACCGAAGGTTCCCTTCATGCCGACATATTCCCAGCTGGAAGTGCCAGAGGCGACCGCGTAGTACACGAACGGCTCGGTGGCAGGCTCTGCGATGGCCTTGACAAAGATATCGTCGGCAGCGACACCAGCGACACCGGCCGCGAGGGCGACGGCCGATGAGATGAAGCGGTACTGCATTGTGATTGTTGTGCTAAGAGGGAATCTGTGGCAGGATAACAAGGAAGAGAAGGAGGAAGCACACAGGAACACGCTCCAATTGACTCTATATAGGAATCCATGCCATCATCATTGTCAGCAGCAATGACCTGAGCTATGTTCAATAAAGGGCAACACATGATTGGAGGCACTGACTGGCACGCGGGGTCTGCAGGTCTGAGGTATGGGAACCTCTCGTCGACGTGATGGACCATGGGCATGAGTTCCGAATTGGGATGGCTCAGCCACAAGTCGAGAAGCACGAACCCAGGATTGAGCTCATACCCCGCCCAATGCGCCAGATTCGTACGATATCCTCGCTCATAGTACTGCCGCCAGGGTCGAGCTGTACACATTTCCAAAGATTGGTTGGCATTTGTGAATTTTCGCGTCGTCGTCCCCAGAGTTACCCCATCGTCCACATCACTTGCGGGGACCCAGCAGCATGTTCCCACATCCGCCAGCAAAAGCGGTGCGAGCGTCATGCTGTCATGACATTTTGCGATAAGCTGATACAGTACCAGCGGATGAGTCGGCACTTAGTCGAGCATTCGGGTGAAGGACCATGAGCCGGTGGCTTGCCCATATGCCAATCCGTATATCTCGGTGTCTGGGTCGGTGTTGGGCTAGGTATTTAGCTGCGCACTAGTTCGGATGCTTGGTCTGATCGTAGGCAGGATGTGCAACACCTTAGCTTGCTGAGCACACATTTCGATGGTTGATCGAACAACATAAGAATCAATTCCGATGGTTACTGGCAACAGAAACACTTCGCGGTGGCGTCAAGCCATCACATATCGACCTGTCCGTCGGTTTCCTCTTCAACATCGCATTCCGCCCCCGTAAGTTTACCATTCAGCGACGGTGTCGCCTCTCAACTTTCCCCGAAACTCGTATTTGCCCTGCGACAGAGTCAGATGTGCACCCTTTCGTTCGTCCTGCGAGTCTGCGACTCACATCTGTGTTATAGCCCAGGTAGAGGAAAGCTGCGGGTACTGCAACAACGTAGCAGAAGTTGATCCATGCTGTTCGCGGCGTCCATCGGAAGTGCTTGTATCTGTTGACTTGCATGTCTGTTCATCGTAGTTAGGATCGCGGTTCCTGTAGTCCTCTCGGTCGTAGATCCCCATCACCTCCTCCTCTTATCCATCATCGTAATTGATCGCATTGGAGAAGGTTCGTGACATACTGGACCATTTTGTCAAGGCCGGGTCCGGCTTGAGAGCTGCTCCTCGTCAGTTTGTGATCTTACTTGGTCGATCGAATAACCCACTGGGGATGTTGTGGCCGGCCATTGTGGCGGCACAAGGTCAGGATCGGAGCGCGCTGGATGCGAGAGATATCCCGGACACCTCTCAGAGCTACGCAGAGGGACTATAGTCGTAGATGGAAGATGGAAAGGCGGAGGTAAGAGTGACATTCGTCGTTGACTTCGATGCACCATCATTGCCAAGACGCAGCCACTCTTGTCAGCCACTGTGGCGCGACCTCTACAGATGCCAGCCCAGACTGCTCTGAGAGCTCTGGAGAGCCTCGGTACGGAAGTAGTTCCATCAGAGGCAAAAGAATATAGATACCATGCAAGACCCCCGTGAATCCAGCGTGTACCTGTACCAGCACTCATTCCTGCTGGATCTTGCGCAACCACAAATACTTCTATAGTAATTAACACAACATGGCGAATAACGGTGTCAAGATTACACTTCACTGGTAGGGTATTGTGCATTCTTTGACGTATTGTGGGAAGCTCGAGGTGCACTGTACTTGTTTGTCTGGAGCTATGCTGTCAAGATTGACAACACGCCGGTTCTTGTGCCCCTACAGCCATCCGGACTGTGTTTTGCTATCCAATTCCCTGCATCTGGTACTCTCCTGCCGTCTGCGACTTCTTTCTCGGAAAGCTCACCTCTGACATCCATGCAGGCTCGAGCAGTCTCGCGCCCAGCGAATTGTCTGGCTTCTCGAAGAACTGAAACTCGAGTACGAGATCAAGACCTATCCTCGTGTCAAACAACTCGCACCAGATGACTTGAAGAAGATCCACCCATTGGGCAAATCGCCCCTGGTGACCCTCGAAATCCCTGGCCAGTCAAAGCCACTCGTACTCGCAGAGAGTGGCTTCATCGCCGAGTACCTGGTCGACCATTTCGGCCCTCACCTGGCACCGGAGAAGTACGAAGCCGGCCAGGAGGCCAAGATCGGAGGCGAGAGCGAGTCGTATCTGCGCTACCGGCATTTGATGCACTACCAAGAAGGATCTCTAATGCCCTTCATGGTCATGAAACTCGTTTCGTTGAGTCAGTCACGGATACCAGCTTAGAAATCCTACTTGCTGACACGAGTCTTAGACATCGCTGGCGCACCAGTGCCGTTCTTCATCAAGCCCATCACCAAGCGTGTTGCCGCCGGAGTTGACGAGTTTGTCGACCCGAACATCGCCGCCAACCTCAAGTTCCTCAACGACCAGTTGGCAACGACTCCCAAGGGAGGCAAATACCTCTGTGGAGAAAAGCTCTCCGCGGCTGACATCCTCGTCAGCTTCCCGTTGCTGGCTGCCAAGGCTCGCTTTGGGCTTGACAGCAAGAAGCTTCCGAAGTTAGCGGAGTATGCTGCCCTGATCGAGAAGGAGCCCGGTCACCTCGCTTCGATCAAGAAGATCGAGGCTATAGACGGGAAGCCGTACACGATATCTCAGTAAAGGCTGAGGTAGCGGTGAGGTGTCGAGAGCTCGATGTCGTATACTCGTACTGGAGACAATGGTGAAGGTCGCTCCACTTCATCACTCAACCAACGCTATGTCGGCGAATTCATAGATAATGTGCAGGTTGCAACGCTGACCAAGAAATGAAATCGTGACCAAATCTTTGCTCCATTCAAATAAACTCCGCGACTCAAGGGTCCACCGAAGACGCTGATTTCTTTGCAGCGCTGAGCGTCTAAGTCGACTGCAGCTCAACTCGTCTGTATCAAACAGTGGAGTCGTCCCATTGGCGTTCCACAGCTTCATGGAATAAGTCAGCTTAGATGGCCACCACACAATCATCATCCCCTCTGGTGTCAGAGCGGGAAAGCCAGTCCGCGGAGAGCTAGCTCGAACTTCGAATAACTGTAGACTCACGGATCTCGCTACCTGCTGTTAGAAGGCGTGTGATCACCCTGGCATGGTTAAACACGCAAATGAGCGAGTTGCTTACGCAGCTTTATGAAGCCGGACCTCAGCCCTTGCAACGGACAAGGGTCTGCGCGAACAAGATCACCCAGCAGGTGGGCTAGGACAGCTTGTTTGAGCGGATCCCCCAACTTTCGGTGCCTCGCAAATCGGTGCTCGTCTCACCATGTCATCGAAATCCCCCGACATCAAGCCCGAGGACCTCGAGTACGCCAGTGACGACGACGAGGAGAACGAGGACGCGGGCGAGAGCGACGCCTTGCCCATCACGGAGCCTCAGCAACCGATACTGCCGCAACCCACAGCTGCACCGATAGGGCTGTCCCCTACACCGGCCGGACAGAAACGCAAGGTCGATGTGCCGCCTTTCTTCCACAACAGTGGACTGGTCTTGCGGAATGCAGATGGGCTGCTACCGAGCAACGAAGCCGTCCTCCCCGCAGAGCGGAGCTTCACGATCCAGGTCGGGCCGGAACAGTTCAGGTTGAGTGGAGCCAGCCTGCAAAGTGATGGTGAGTGGATGGACTCCACCGGAATCCCTGGAGCACCGAGGAAGGCTGGTTTTGCAGTAGCAAAGTGCTGACTGACTTAGAGCACCCTCATACTTCACACGATTCTTCGAAGCGGAGCTAGCAAAGCAGAAAGAGGCCGGCTCAGGTGACAATACACAATTGAGGACGCTCTACATCGACAGGGACCCGGAGACGTTCAGGGATATCGCCTTACATCTCCAGGGATACTACGTCCAGCCTCGCAATGCGACGCACTACGTTCGGCTCTTTGCCGACGCTCAGTTCTACGTCCTACCCAGGCTGAACAAGCACCTCTTCGAGTCGGACGTGTTCATGCAGATCGGCGAGGAGGATTTCTGTATACCGAGAGACCTGTTCGATTCGCCGGGCAACACTCCCAATTACTTCACGCTGGGCTTCCAGTTGCTTTTCAGCACGCCGGGAAATCCGTTCCCGGGGCTGGACGTGTCGGGTCTGTTGCGGCCCCCGGCGATCAAGGCTGCGTGTGCTGCTGGACGATCCGGCAGGGTGTTTGCCGATATTCTGGATTTGTTGCGTGGGTACGAGGTGCATATCAGAGACGAAGAGCACCGGGCTGCCCTTCTGAGGGACTGCCGGTACTATCACCTGCGGGGTCTGGAGCAGAAGATCATTCCACACCAGAAGTCCTGGAATACGCAGCGGGAGATTTCGGAGATCACGATGCGCGTCGAAGACTTGCGGCAGTCAGGCCTCTCGCTCGCCGACGAGCCGGACAGCAAAGGCCTCGAAATCGTTCGGTACGCTCGGCCGTTCACCGAAGACGAGCCTTCGGAGCTCATCGTCGAGACCGGTCGCGACAGCGCGACCATCCGACCCGGCAACAACTTCGTGGTGGAATTCCACGGAGAGACACGAAGGCAGATTATGAGTCTCTTCAAAGTTGTCTCGAGCAGGTTCGCGCAGAAGCTAGCCTCGCAAACTATGGATGGCATCATGCCGGAGATGTTCCGAGTCAGCGAGGATGGCGTTGCGACGGCGAGGATGGAAGCCGATGCACTCATCGTGATTGATGGTGAGGAAGGCTGGCTCTCGCGCTCTTCGGCTGAGAATGTCGTTGCAAGCATCGATGATGATGAGCCTGGTCGGAAACGGCGGAGGCTCAACAATGGTGATGGGGAAGCACCGGCTGAGCATACGAATGAGTGGACTGTAATGCGGGCACAGTGGCGACTTCGTCTGGAATCTTGGAAACGAGGCGGCGAATCCGAGGATCGAAATTTCGCTGTCCACATGTACGCCGTGAACCTGGACCTTGTGAAAGGTCAGAAAGGAAGGAGTCGAAGACGCGGCTTTCTCGGGCTTTGAGATGCAATGAATTAATCTTGTGTCATTGTCTGCATCCAAAATTGTATCTTCCAAGTGATGCAACAAGAATGTATGAGGAGATCTGTGCCTCTCGACAAGCTCATCTCTAGCTCGTAACGGGCAAGCTAATCGTACATCTATCGATCCGGCGACGTCCACGTCTGCGTCGTATTAAAAGTCACACTATCAAAATAATTCTTCACCCCACTCGCCGCACTCCAACCTCCCGTATACACGCCCCCAATCGTGAGTTGACACTTGACACTCGTGTCAGTCGCAGCACCCCCACACAGGTTAACCGCAAAATCCCTATTCACCCTGACCAAGCCACCGTACTGCGTCCAGGCCTGATCCGCACCCATCACCGCCTGGAGCAGCACGCCACCAGACCCGGGCGTCGCCCCGACGGGCTCCACCGTCATGGAGAGCACACTACTCCCCGCTGTCGCGGGAGCGCCCGTCAACATCGCCCACACGCCGAGCCAGTACATGATCCCGACGGCAAGGGTGACCGTCTGCGACCACGCCGCGGGCGCGACCCACAGCTCGCAGTACGTTCCGCTCTGGCATGCGGGCGGGTTGCCGTTCCCGTTGTTCAGGGCACACTGCTTCTGGGCGCAGCCGGAGGCGGTCCAGGACGCCGCCTTGAGAACGCCGCCGTTGGCGTCCTTGTTGTAGTCCGTGAGGGCGGTGGAGTCGAAGTTCGGGTTCGCAACCGCGTTCGTCGGGAGGATGGAGACGCTGGCCGTGGGCTGGTAGGTCTGGGTCACGCTGTAAGTTGAAGTCGGGGACGCGGACGTCGCTGTGCTGGGTGGCGTGATGCCGCAGGAAGATTGGAGGTAGTTTGCTGGTGGGTCGGTCATGCGTTGGACGCGGACTTGGTCTAGGTACCAGGTGAAGCTGCCGAGAGAGGGTTGGGAACCGCCGTTTTGGCTTGCTTGTGCGTTGATGAACATGCGGAAGGCGACGGAGCCGTCGAGTTGGGGTTTGCCGAAATGGGCGTATTGGCATTGCATGTTGGTTATGGTCAGAGTCTGCATTGCCCAGTCGTGGCCGCTCTCGACTAGGGCGCTGCCGACGGGGGCGATGTTGGTGGTTGCGGTGTTGGTCGTGTCTCCTAGGAAGATGCTGTGGGCCACCCAGTTGCCGGTTGAGCTGGCAGTAGCGCCTGAATAGGTCGAAATGACTTTGTAGTAGAATGTGAATTGGTAGGTGGCGCCCATGAGTAGGTTGACGTTGTCCTGATAGACGAGACCGCCGTTCTTGCCCGCGAAAGCCCAGACACCGTCAGCCGCGTCGTAGTTTTCGAACGCGCAGTCCGAGCTTGTGCCAGAGCCGCAAGACTGGATTGTCCAGCCTTGGGCTGCGGCGGCTTGTTGAGCGGATGATTGTCGTTTCCTGAGCTTTCGTGACCCGGCATTCTCGAAGGACGGGTTGCTGATCGAGATTGGTGTGCCTGAGGAGAAAGCCTGGATGCCGCCAGTATAAGCATTGGTCGGTTGTGCAACTCCTGGAGTAGGTACTGGATAGCCACCCGCTTGGCTTGTGATGGTGGATAGTGCGATATTGGAGGTCGTCGATGCAGCAGTGACAGTTGAACCGCTTGATGCTAAGGCGCTTGTGGAAGAAAGAGACGTAGTGAAGCCTGAACTCGTGCCTGAACCCGAAATGGCAGAGGTGAAGCTTGACGAGGAACTAGACGCCGAGCTTGTAGGGTTGCTTTGAGTCAAGAATTTTGCGGAGCTGTATACGGACGTTGACGCGGTCGATTGTGTTGAAGTTGTGCCAGCAGAACTTGGTCGGCTGCTGCTAGTGACTTGAGACTCGGCTGATGTGCATTGGGATGTTGATGGGGTCGATTGTATCAACTTCGTGCTAGCAGAAGTTGTTCGGCTACCGCTCGTAGCTTGGACCTTGGCCGATGTGTATTGGGATGTGGAGATCGAACTGCTCGTAGTCGCAGCCACCGTTGCCTTTGTACTCGTAATAACCGTCGTCTTCGCCGTACTCGATCTCATCCCACCACTAGTCGCACCGTTCACCGGCAACTGACCCGGAAACCCCCAAACACCTCCCCTCGCACAAACCTCCCATCCCCCACATCTGCCCTCCCTCGAGCAACACGGCCCATATCGCGATCCCAGGCACGTAGCTTCCCTGTCACCGACCACACCGCATCGCCCATCCGTACTGATCTGCACTCCCTTCGGAGGCACGTATCCGCAATCTCCGTACCTGGACTGGCAACCCCATCCGGAGAAGAATATCGATTCCCTCGGTCCGCAGAAACCGAACCAGGCGCAGGAGGGGCCGAATTTCGAGTTCTTGCAGGTTGTGCCGCCGGCGAAGAGACCGCAACGGCCATTCGTGGTGATTCTGGGGGAGGTGTTGGGGCTCGAGGGATGAGGCGATGCTGTCGATAATGTCGAAAGGGAGAGGAGGGTCAGGGCTTCAAAAGATATGTACATGTTTGCGGGCTATAACGCTAAAAAGACGCCACACCAAGCAAGAGGGAGAAGGAAACGCAGAGAGGCGAAATGTGGAAGAAAAGGGAGTGCACAGGGAGATCTTGTATATCGTAGACATATACTTACAAGCATGTACAGGTCAGCGCCATGGGCCGACAGGCCTCGACTCCATGATCCCAGTTCGCGTAGCTTGGCCACGCGTGCTAACCCAGGGACGATGCAGGTACCGAACGTTCATCTGCAGGTCCTTGCTGAAAAGGATGCAACAAGGTCATTGGAATTCCCAAAAAGGCATGCGTGCAGAAGTTTTCAGGATCCAGATGGCTTGGGAGGCGTCTCGCGTACGGCACGTCTAGACCGGCAGCCGGCCAGATTCGGGTTAGCGTCTGTTTGACGAGCGACGACAGCTCAATTTCCGCCCATGATGAAGAGCCGCCCGACGAGAGGAGCTAGCTGGAGCTCGGATCGCTTCTCGGACACGCCGGTGCCCTGGTAGTGTCATGGAAAAGGCTGGCTGGACCGTCTGTATTTCCGGCATTTATAGCGTTCCGGGCCGTCGAAACTACTAGCCCTCACCACCCTTACGTACCTAGCGACGGACCTGTTTGCCAAACAACATTCTGAACCTAGCAGCAATACAAGATTATCATGACTGGTGACTTTGAACAGTATCAGAAATATGACAGAGCAGCCGTTGTATAGGATTGGCTCCATGGCACGGAAAGATCTATTTTGTACAGAACTTTCTATCTCCTCTTACTGTACTTCATCCTTCTAGGTTTATCGGGCTCTAACGAGTTCACCACTACGTATTTTTGCCCATGTCAACTTTGGTCAAGCAATCGTAATCCCTCATCCGAACCCTTGCTTACTCCAATGTGGTGCCGAGGGGCCCTATCCGTCAACTCTGGACTCGAGTTCATCGACGTCCGTGCTGTCCCACTCATTGCTCTGGATGCGCTTGAGCTGGCCAGTCACGTATTCCATGATCTTGTCATCTGCTTGATGCCTTTCCTCTCCATCGTCAACGGCGACAGCGTCTTCGCTGTTCTCGGTCATGAAGCTCTCGCGCCTGCCGATGCTTCGATGGGTTGATGATCTTCTGATGGTCGGCCTGTCTCCGTTTGTGCCCTCGGTACTGCGACGACTAATGCTTCCACGCTTGCCAGCCGAGAAGGTGTCATCAAAGTAGTGCATAGCTGCTGTTGATGGGGTTCGTGGAGTTTGAGGAAGTCTGCAGTTGACGCCGGAATCATGGATTAGCTTCGCGACCAGGCCGGTCCAACCACACTGATGTGTGGCACCCAGTCCTCTGCCGTTATCGCCATCGAAAAACTCATAGAACCATAGGTAATCGCGCCAGTGCGGGTCGAAGTCAAGAATGTCATTACCCTCATTGACCGCACGTCGACCATCCTCATTTCTGGCGAACAAGTGCTGCAGGCGATGCTGCAATTCATCGGCAACATGTCCAAGATGCATATAGTCGCCAGAACCAGAGGGACACTCAACCTTGAGGTCATTGCCGTAGAACATGTAGAAACGTTGCAAGCTTTCGATAAGGAGGAAGTTGACGGCAATCCAGATCGGACCGCGCCAATTGCTGTTGCCTCCGAACAGCCCCGAATCGCTGTCACCGGGCACATATGCGACCTTGAAGGTCTGGCCATTGACATCCATCGAATATGGATGGTCTTTGTGGTATTTCGATAAGCTTCGAATTCCATGCTCGCTGAGAAATTCGGTTTCGTCGAGCATGCGCTGAAGGATCTTCACTAGTCGGTCCTTGCTGACCAAGGCGAGAAGTAGACGATCACCCTTGCCGCGACGCTTCATGCTGGCGATGTTCCGCTCCGCCAAGTCGTGTCTGTTCTCGATGAACCAGTTGACGCGCTTCTTGAAGTTTGGAAACTTGTCAATGAGCTGCGGCTCGAGTGTCAAAACGGCATAAAGAGGAATTAATCCAACAAGAGAGCGCACAGGCAACTGTTGTCTCCAAGGACCGCCCCACGAGATCGCATCGTAGTAGAAGCCGTCTTCGTCATTCCACAGGTTAGTTGCTTCCTTGCCATCTTCCTGAAATGTCATCGCGTCACTGATGAGAATGAAGTGTTCGAAGAACTTGGATGCAATGTCCTCGTAGATGCGGCGGTGTTTGGCGAGCTCCAGGGCAATGTTTAGCATGCATAAAGCATAGAAAGCCATCCAGCCCGTGCTGTCTGCCTGCTCAAGAACGCCTCCGGTAGGGAGGGGATCAGATCGGTTGAACAGACCGATGTTGTCCAGGCCAAGGAATCCGCCTTCGAAAACGTTCTTGCCATCGGTGTCCTTCCTGTTCACCCACCAAGTGAAGTTGAGAAGCAGCTTCTGGAAGACTCGCTCCAGGAAGTCCAGATCTTGTCGTCCGTACATCTTGCGCTCAATCTTGAACACTCTGAATACAGCCCAAGCGTGCACGGGTGGATTGACGTCTCCAAAGTTCCATTCGTAGGCGGGCAGCTGGCCATTTGGATGCATGTACCACTCTCGAGTGAACAGATCGAGCTGCTTTTTGGCAAATTCCGGATCAATCATGGCGAGTGGGATGGTGTGGAATGCCGAATCCCACGTTGCAAACCAGGGGTACTCCCACGAATCCGGCATGGAGATGATATCATCCAGATACATGTGCCGCCACTGCTTATTGCGAACCTCTTTCCTGCTAGGAGGTGGCGGCGGATTGCTTGGGTCCCCTTTCGCCCACTCATCATAGACGAAATGGTAGTATTGCTTTGTCCACAACATTCCAGACAAAGCTTGTCGTTGAATGTTTCGTAGATCGTCTGCCATGGGCAAAGGACTGATTCTCCAGTAAAACTCATCTGCTTCAGTTCTTCTTGCTTCGATGATATCATCGAATAGCTCTTCATCAAGGTAGCCCTCGTACTTCTTGGACAGCTTGAAACGGACCACGGCACATTCACCAGGGGCAACGCCACCGTCTTCGTTGAATTTGTACCATGCTGCACTTTTCGTTCCTCGGTGGTCCGGGTTTACGACACCCTTTTGGGTGTTGACAATGTGTCGATGAAAGGCGTCTTTGACGTACTGGGACTGGTTCTTGACACCATATAGACCGTGGAGATTGGTGTCATTGTCAGTGAACAGGAGCTCGGGCTGGATGTCCTCACCGCTATCACCGACGCCAGGAGATGGCGAGAGCTGGAAAAATCGCTCACCCAACTTCCAGTGCTTCGACTGGGCGGTCATTGCTGCAATCTGACGGATCGAAGGCTTCTTCTTGGGATCTTCTCGACCCCAAGACCAGGTGTTACGGAACCACACGTGGGGGATGATATGAAGTGGTGCACGGTCGGGACCGCGGTTGTAAGCAGTGATTCTGAACAGTAGCTCGTCCGGATCATTGGCATCCTTGGCAGTCTCGATGAAAATGTCCCAGTACCGGTCTTCGGCGAATGCGCCCGAGTCCAGAATCTGGTATTCTTTGTCAAGCTTACCACGTCGTTGATTCTCTTCGAGGAGGTCCTTGTAAGGGAATTTGCCTTGGGGATACTTGTAAAGGAATTTCATGTACGAGTGTGTAGGCGTATTGTCGACGTGAAAGTGGGCCTCCTTGATACTCTCGCCATGGTTTCCCTGTGAGTTGGACAAGCCATAAAGACGCTCCTTGAGGTAGTCGTCTTTCTCGTTCCAGAATGCAAAGGCTACGTTTTGCAAGCAATGGGTGTCCGAAACGCCGGCAATGCCATCTTCGCCCCACCTGTAGGCTCTTGAGCGAGCATGCTCATGTGGAAAGTCTATCTATCAGATCAGCAGATGGCAATATATTCACGTCAGAACAGCGACGCACGATTCCAGGCATCTCCATCAGGGGAGTAGTCTTCGCGAACTGCAAAAGTCAGCACGGGCTGTCGATGTCGAGCTCAGCACCAGCAAGCACAAACCTGTTCCCCATTGGCGTTCTGCGACGTAGGGGCCCCAACGCTTCCAATACTTTTCCCTGTCCGTGTCTTCTTTCAGGCGCTTCTCCTCGACGGACAGGTACTCCTGCTGCTCGACCAGGACCATGGTCGGCGCAATCTATCGTAGGCGGGATGCAATAGGAAGATAAGAATGGTAAAGACAGCAGCTGCCCGGATGGATTCGGCGCTAGGATGGGAGGAGGAGGAGGAAAGGATAGACGTGAGTTGGCCAGGATTGCGAGGCGCGGTGTTTTCTAGCAAAAGGGCAGCTAGCAAGGCAAGGTGCGGCGGATTGCTGCGGAAGCTGCGCTCGTGCTGCCGGGAAAGAGGTTGCACGGCTGACCAGCTTAGCTTTCGGCAGTAAAAGCAGATGATGGGCAGCTAACGATGCAGGACGGACAGACACTGCAGCGTGGGTGGGCAAGACTTTCGACGGCTCAATTGTTGAGTAAGGTACCTACCTACCTTGCGATAAGAAACGACAGCGCTCACGGCACGTCAGCGGCTCGAGCTTTTTTTGAAATGTCATCACCAAACAAACAGCGACCCGTCACATCGCCAATCGAGCAAAAATAGACATCCATGTCCGCCAAGACATGCCTCTACAATTCTACTCTTCCATTTCATCCTACACTAGCTTCGCAAAATAATGCTAACATCTTGCTGTGTCTTTCTGGCACTCGGCCATTGCGGGGTGCTGGATCGGCCCCACATCAGAATCCATTGCAGTTATCTTTCTGGAGTATCGTCTTGTGGGGGCCCAATCGGCTTTTGACGCCGACTTTTCGTCCTTGCACACCCTCACGCTGAACCGTGCGCCTATTGGACAGCAGCTGTCCATACAATCACTCATACTACCAGCGGTCGTGTCAGCACTTTCCACGTGCAGGATGCTCAAACCAAGAATTTCCTTCGGCGGGAACTGGTCACTTCTACGTCTATGGCACATGAGCTGACGTCCCTCACAAGCTGCATGACATGTGTTTCAACGGGACTGGGAGAAACCAAGACAGCATGATGTTTCTGGACCAAAAGGTTGAATAATGATGCTTGTTATTCATGGTAACAATGTAGATACTTTTTGCCCGTGGCTCCGCTCAATCACGTCCGTTTCTCGTGTCACCTCGTTCCACTCGTTCTCAATCGCTCCAAATCAGTCAAGCCCGCATGCCAGAAGACATTTCCGCCAACTTCATTTTGATCCTTTCCGCACGGAAAATGCAAGCATGCATATGACAACAAAATGCCAGCCACGGCCAAGGCAGAGTGACAAACAATGTCGGTTGTGCCATCGTTTGGGCTTCCAGCCCAGTCTATAAAAACTCCTGTCAACACCATAAAATGCAGACCCAGCTCAAACCAAAACCTCTTCTCTATCCAACCTGATGGGGTTGAAAACAAACATCGCCGGCCAGCGGCATGGGTGTGAATCATGGAAGGGTAGAAATGAACAAGACCATGTCACGTCATGGACCAGAATTGTCATCGTGAAGCCCCGTTTCCCGAGGTCAGGCTGTTGAGCTGCTCACGCAACTTCTTGTTGCCCTCAATCAGATCGGCGACCCACTCGACCGCCTTGGCCAGGATGGTACACTTGCTTGGCCCGGCGGACGCAGCGTCAGGCATGAGGTCGGTCAAGTCTGCAAAGCCCTCCTTGATCTGATTCCTGCGCTTCTGTTCGCTGCGAATGTGGTTCATTTTCTTCTCCTCTTCTGTCAGATTGACTCTTGACGTCTTGGCGTCCGATGCCTTTCGTCCACCTATCCCACTGCCACCTGGCGTTGTTGGGGTTTCGGGATGGCCGGAGCTGCGTGGAGCATTGGGCAGCGGTGTCGATATTTGTGGCCGGCTCCTCTTCCTGGGCAGGCCGAAGGCAAGGTCCTCATCGTCGCTATGCTCATCGCGATCTATGCGTCGGCGTTTGCGGGAAACCTCTTCCTCTTTGTCCGATTCATCAATGCTTTCCAGCGCGATCGACCGAGCAGACTGCGGTTGTTCCTCCTGACCATTCGCACTTTCTGGGTGGCCTCCCGGAGCCTTGTAGCCTGTGTGCACGATGTGAACTTTCTGCGCCTCCAAGTTTTGAGTGTGAGTGAGCACGTGCTGGGGCGGATTGTAGTTGTTGCCCTTGAAACCGGTGTCACTGCCGTAAGTGAATGTCATTCGGCGCTCCAGATACGAGTCTGGTCGGGCATCCCGCCCTTCCTTGAGCATTTTCTTGGCAGCCTCGCTGTACCGATCGCCTCCGACGAGGGCGGGCAAATAGTCCGAACTCGCACGTCGCAGACCGTCGGCCAGATTTGGCCTTAAAGCTCCAAGTTGTCTTCCCTGCACGACTGCTGGGGCGCCAGGGGTTGGCTTGGCAAAGGACCCTGATTGCGCTCGTTGGTGGTGAGGCATCTGCGGAACCGGTGATCGTTGAGCCGCCTGCGGCTGTCGTGATTGCATTTGCTGCTGCTGTGGCTGCTGCTGCTGTTGGGGGTTGGGCTGCCGCGGCTGGCCTTGAGCTTCGAAGACGGCGTTGTGAACGTGAGGCGGAAAGGACATGGCGTGGGCGGGGGCGGAAAGAGGACCGGGATTGAAGCCATGAGTCTGCTGGAACATGTTCAGCGCGTGGTTGATGTTGAGGTCAGGGTGCCCATAGGAGTTTGACGTCGCGAACAGGGTTGGCATCTGCTCATTGGGGAACTGGTGCAGCTGTTCTAGGAGGCGGGGATCCTCGAGATTGCCAAAGAGCTGGTTGTTAAGATGGGTTTCGTTCTCGTTGAGCAGTGGGCGTCCCGGTGCTGGAGGCTCTGGGGGCGGGGCCGGCTCATCGCGGTTCTCGCTGTAAGAGAAGGCGTCTACGTGCACGGATTAGCTCATCACCTTCGAAGCAAGTCAACACATGATGTCTCGACTCACATCCGAATGGTCGATCCATGTAGCTCGTTTGTACTGGATGTGACAAAACTTGTGTCATCTTGGCAATTGAAGTCCACCCAACGTTATGATAAGCTCACGCTTGCAGATGCGATGTCGCGGGACGTATTATTTGTGCCTAGTAGTCACGAGCAAGTTGGGCCGGCCACGGTGGCGCGCATGCAATCTCGTGCCTTGTCCCGCAACTGATACGATGTGCCAACTATGATGACGATATCGGGCACCAAATGTAGTATTTCCGAGCTCTTGACAATAGATCCTGCTGCAGCGTATATCCTGGAAGATGAGTCAAGCTTGTTGATTGTTGATGCCTTAATACGTTGGCCGTTGATTGATGCACTGGGCAGAAGCGTCGGGAACCCGTTGGGTTTCTCATGCGGCAGGTACAGCGTGCGATTATATCCACGCCGAGTAGCTTGAACCGGGGGCTGTGTGTACCAGGCCGGTTCGAGGTTGGGTCGTCAATTGCAGGCAACGATGCGAAGCAAGCGCAAGAAGGTCCTGTTGCGGCGTGCTGATCGAAAGGCAAGTCGAATGATTGCCCACGGCCGTGGAGGTGGGATCTAGTGTAGTGCCGAATGTCTCAGAAGCCCCGTAGGGGACGGGATGTATATGTCGAGGGCAGATCCGGGACAGGCCCAGTGCATGAGGGTGAACTGGGGTCACGGCTAGGGGCCTAGCGCATATGTAGCGGTGCCGTCACCAGGGAAGAATGTCTGGGGTCGTCTCGATCCGTGTGGTCAGATATCAGCAAAGCGCGTGAACATGGCAGTGGATGCGGCAGAATCGGAATGACACAGGACGGAAGTTTGGGCGGGCTGTCCAATAGGAAAAACCGGAGTCGGCAATATCGTCCTGAATAGCGCTCTGTCTCGATGGCGTAGAGGTTGCGAGACGAGACCAGACCAGACGCAGGTCCAGTCTTCAGAGCAGCGTCCGGGCGGCGCAAAGGAGTTGAAAGTACCCCCCAGGGCAGGGCGAGAGAGGAGGGCAGCTTGTCTCGAGTGTGGACTCGTGCTTTACAGTACGGTCAGCACATACAGCCCGCACCGGGCCCAGCCGCCGGAACCTGGTGGAAGAGCGTCTTAGACGAGTTGCAGACTAGCGGCGCAAAGGTACCGGGGGCTACATGGCCTGTTCGGCTCCCCACTCGTCTGTGCTGACGCTGCTGATGTTGGTCGGCGGAACCGAGGATTGACGCCTTCATGTGACAGAGCAAGAAAGGGGAGCCCGCCCCGCTGACTCAGCACGCCGAGTATCGGCTACTTGCCCTCGCACCCAGCTTCTCTGCTGCCGCCAGGTATCTTCTACTTGCTCCACAACGCCCATCTGCGTCGAGCGCGAGAATCCCATGTCATTGACCCCGGATCTGCTGTCACCATCGCCCGCCTCGTCAATGTTCAATGCCCTTCTCAGATTCAGATGTTGCCATGTTTCGAAGCACCTGACGCCGACCCTCCCTCTTCCCCCCCTGCTCACCTCCTGACCCTTCGTTTCCCGTGTCCAACTCCCTGCTGCAAGGAGCAGACGGTGCGGCGGCCGACCCTTTGAACCGACCCGGTCTGGCGGAGAAGGCCCTCACCATGCACGCCCTTCGTCGATGGAGTGACGAATTACCGCAAAGGTCAATCTTAAATATGCAAGTCATGACATTTGCAGCATCCCCCCTTGCAGGGATGTGCTGCTCAAGTGGTGCCTTGGGTGTCTGACAGCTTAATTAAACCTCGCTGACGTGGAGCAGTAAGGCCCCTATGCTTTAAACCTGCATCGTTGCTGAATCTTCTCATGCACTCGGCACCTTTTGAACGTTCAGTGTTGACAGCTGCAACCTCAGTCGTTCAACTCAGCATGTGCAGCACGTATGTAAAGGACTAATCGTGTACCTGAGGCGGTCAGTAGTCTCGTGAGCAGATCCAATGTTATTCCTCACATCTCCGGCAAAACAAGGTTTGAGACCTGTGACAGTCCATAGGGAGCTTGCTGCTCCCGTCGGTCAGCCAGATTGAACTTTCCACGACTCGTTGCGTCGCAGCATAGCGCCAGGGCTCAACCTTCGGAGCACGACGCTAGCGACCAGGGCTACAGGGATATATTCGGCACAGTTGTCAGGACACCTCTCAACGAGCATGCATGTGAGATCGCCGCCCAACCTTGGGACGGCAGTCCGCTCGTTGCGGCGCTAGGCAATCAGTGGAATCAATGCCCACGTAAATACCGCCCCGGCTTTAGCCTCCGAGAAATCCCGGACCGTCATTTCAAGGCCTACAGCTATCACTGGCTTGTTGTCCAAATATTCACCAGTATTATTGTCATCGAGGAGAAGATTTGCGAACTTGGCAACAAGGGACTTGTAGAAAATAATGCCTCATAGAATTCGCAGTATCAACACTCGACGGCCATGATTATCTTCAATCTCTCAAGGCACCAATTTAGCCGCCGTTCGGCACGCACAAGGTTTCTGTCGTCATTCACAGTCAATCATTCAGAATATCAGCGGCGATCCGCAAGTGCTCGCCAGGAACCCGAAGATGATTTCCACCAAAACCTGCCGATCGAGCGGGATGACTGAGTGAATGTAGATCTCGCGGTACATTGGCGGTTTCGGACTGGCCTTCAAGCCAGCGTGTAAGAATGACAGCCACTATCACTTGAGTGGCTTTTGCTGGCACATTACAATTACCGTCTCGCCGCTGACAAACTCGATGCCTTTGCCATCAAACCCTCTTTCGGATCAGAAACAGCTCGTTTGACAACTGGCCTTGACGTGCCGAGACGAAGATGAATGCATCTCGTAATGGGTACCGTCAGCGGTACGACCGGAACGACCAGACTCGCGATAAGAGCTTTCGGTCCAGTAACCCCAAAAAGCGCGAACCCGGTACAACAATAAAACGCCAAAAAGATACTACAGTATCGCCGCACGCGGTCATCGCTGATCAAAGCTGCTTGCCTTTTTCTGGGTTTGCCGGCCAGGTCCATGCTGAAAAACTATCTTTTGATCAAGTACGACAATACAGAAGCGTGCTTCGATGCAGACACGACTCGACAAGCATGCCAGATACGGCACCTGACACAACTACATACACACAAGTTCTTTTCGTTCTTTGTAGATTTTCCTCATTTCCCCCCCCCCCCGGCCCCGTTCGTAAAAATCAGCTTTTCACGGCCGCATTTCCTTCGCCCGCGTGGGCCCAACTGCTTATCTTCTTGCATCGTTTGACACGAATCTTTTGCGCCAACCGACGACGTGCCTTGTTGGAGATTGCTTGCTGCTTCTAATAGGCCGGGAGCAATCGAGATGTGACGTAGGCTGGCTTTGTCGTGACATAACCATCGTGATTCTTCACAGATGGCATTTTCTGCATGAGAGTTTTGTGGTGTGCTTTGTGGTATTCTGGCGTTCGAAAATGGACATGTGGCGCACTTGGTAGATTCATCGGACGATAAGGTTGAGCTCAGAGATTGGCCTCCCTTGTCACCAACCGATGTTTTCTCTCATAGCCGGAAGAGCTCTCACATGGAAAGACTACTTACTCAGGCACGCACGATTACGAGATCATCCCAAAACTTGTCGACAGTATGACTGTGCTTCCTGTTCCGCTCAGGGCACTCGTAGAAGAGGCAGAGCAAATTGAACGTGGTCGTCATTCTATTCCCGTGTCGACTTCGAACCTCAGTTCTCTATCATCTTGACGCGACAAGTAAAGCACATCGCAGCGACTGCTTGCGTTCTCGGGTCTGTTCGTGAGCTCATCCTTCCATGTGGCTTCTACGCACGCGCATAGAGGGTCAATCAAGCCTGCAGATGTCCAAGCTTCGAGGCGCTGAGAGTTTGGTGGCCACTGATATCATGACAAAACGCCACCATAGCATCTATCCACATCAGATGTAAAAGAGAATGCCCCTGAAGAACCCGATCATGTCAATTCCAGCCATCGACCATCCCATCTGCCGTCTTGTTTTCTCCCAAAATAGCGCTGGATCCAAAGTTTGCTTGACCCACTGTAATCCATCATGGCTAGACTGGCGTAGTATCGTTCGCGCTGGTTGCGTATCCGATTGTCAGGCGACGGCAAGTAAACAGGATCGGGGTGCTTGTCGGCGGACGAAAACATGTCTATCTGCAAGATGCTGCCCTCCAGGCCAGCATACAGTGTCGAGGAGAACGGGGATACCATGGCCAGCGAATAGACTGACGACTCCTTTCGTGAGGACTTGTAGTCTCTTGCAAGGAAGAGGCTATAGCCAGCCCCGTATCGGTCTGTTGATGGTCCGGTCTTGATGACGTTGGTGCCCGCGTACGAGTCTGCAGAACTTTGTCGTAGGTCGAATACCTGCATCTTTGCGTGCAGTGCTGTGCCTGCCACAATGCGATCCATCCCTATCGGCAAGACTGAATATACGGCAGCCCCAGCTTCGAGCGGGTCGACGAAAGTCGTGACTGCCGCCTCGGGCGATCGTAGATCGTGAAGTCGGATTGCGCCCGAGTACCACCCAGTAGCGAAAACCTGACCTGGATCACCGGTAATTCGGCTGCTATCTGGTATAGGGGAAATTGAGTACACGGCGTCGCTTGGTGGTGCCGAGCTGGCATTTCGGGCATACACCTTCTCGCGCAGCGCGGGAAATCGTCTGACTGGATCCTTTGAGACGCCTTCCGGACGGACTTCGTATACATCAAACGGCTGCTGGGACATGCCATGTCCGATGGCGAGTCGATCGGGGCCAAGAAATCGCGCAGTCCATGTCCTAGCTTGCCGTCCTTGACACAAAGCTGAAAACTTATGGACTGGCGCAATTTGCTCAGTGTCATCATCAAGTTTGTAAAGAGCAACATCTTTATTGCCCAAACAGACTGCCAGTAAACCATCATCTTTTGTTGACAGGTTCATGGCACGAACAGGCTTTGAAGAGGTGTCGAATTCGGCAACTTTGGAAACACGATCGCCAATTCGGACGTGTTCGAGAGATCCATTCACTCTTCCAACGAGCGCCTCGGTCTGATGAGCGGTTGGCCTTCGCCCATCCAACAGCTTCAACGTTGACACGTCGTCTCTGCCATCCACAAACCGCTCGTCTCGCCAGGAGCGCCAGTAGGACTTGTGGCCATGGTCGTCTGTAGTGGTGATATTGTCCTCAAGGCTGAGGCCCTCGATGCCGCTGTCCATGTCAGCCTTTCCGCTTGTCTGATGCCGTACCAGGATTTCAGCTCCGGCCCCAACTGCGAGGACTTCTTCTCGGTCTATCCATGAGCTTCCTGTCCAGTGCTCAGAGCAATCCATGACGGGCTGATAGCCCATGGTCTGGCCAACAGGCCTTCGGTTTCTGTCTCTCTGCGGTGGCCGTGCATTCGTCTGAGTCGCGTGCCTGTCATCGACTTCGTTGGCTCCGGCGCTGCTTGATCGTCGATGAATTCGTCTCCTGACATGCTGAACATTGAGGTCCTTCTGCGGCAGAATGAATTTTGCATTGAGTGCTCTTTTGTCCCAACTCTTCGAAAGACTCGTAAGGGAGTGCGCAGCGTCGCGCCAAAGCGGAGGACCATCATATCTTGGGAATCGACATGTAACAAATGCATGCCAGCCGTCTGCTGCCACAAAGTCTCGGAGTCTTCGGCAAGTCAATGACAGGTTGCGTAGTGATCGCGCGTTATCGAAAGTTGAGACGATTAGACTCAAGATCTCAGAGGGTAAAGAGTCGAGTGATGATTTGCTCTCCATACTTTGAGTTTCATGGGGGCTATTGGTCTTTGATAAGTTCTATGTTCGCTTGGCTGGACGTTGATGCAGATGTCACGTCTTTTGTAGTAATGTTCGGCTCTCACCGACCTGCTCAGCAGTGACTGCAGCGACAAGTGATCAGGCTCCTATGTAGCTCAGAATAGTATGCATAGACAGCAAGCTGCGGTCATCTCGACATCAAACTTGTACTTTTAGTCATATCCAACCGTGAAGAGTCACAGCAGCGTTTGAGGTTGCGTCATCTATCAAACTGATGTTTAGGTGGCTCAGCGAGGATGTTAGCGGCACAGCTCCCCAAACCTGGCCCTCTAGCTGCCTTCTTCGGAGAGCTATCCCGAGGCTCCGATTAAGAAAACGAATCGTGAACCACCGTCGCAGTTCTTCCTCCGTCTAACAGCAAAGCTATGCGTCCTCAAGATCGCTAGCTAGGATGACTCGATAGATTGAGCTGGCACGGTGTGAGCTGACATCGAGATCTTTCCACCGACTGCTCCTCTGTTACAAAAAGACAGGTAACATTAGTCAACAACGTTGGCGTGATAGTATGCCCTTGGAATACAGCGATCTTGCATCTGCAGGCAGAGCCATCAACTGAACTTGTTGCAAGGTGTGTTCTCGAGTTTTAGCAATTGAAGCAGTCTTCTCTGAACAGTCTTCGAAATGCCACTGCGAGTTGTCCGCGGTCGGTTCGCTGGCGTGGTGATCCACTAGCCTCGATTGCGGAGGCGGAAAATTTGCTAGCACCTGATTGGACTGTAAGTATAGCATCTTGCAGACCACAGCCTGGTGACAGGACATCACGTGTCCCCAGCCTTTGCGCTCAAGGCATGTTGTCCTTGCTCTTGAAGGTAGGTAGATTTCCGATTAGCAGGATGGCGGCTTCGATAAGATGATTCGATTGCTCGAGTTCAACTTGAATCATGATTTCGTTTTCAAGGAATTCGATCAAGAGATCCCGAGATATGCGATCCTCTCACACACGTGGATAACTGATAACAAAGAAGAGCTTACCTACCGAGATGTGGTGCGTGGCGAGGGCAAATCGAAGAGCGGCTATGGAAAGGTTCGGTTCTGCTTAGAACAAGCCCTAAAGGATGGCCTCTTTTATTGTTGGGTGGACACGGTATGCATCGACAAAGACAGCGCCGCGGAGCTATCGGAGGCAATCAACTCCATGTTTCGATGGTATGCTAGTGCAGAACGATGCTATGCCCTCTTATCAGACGTGTCAGTCCCAGATAGTGGCGGGACTGCGTTGCCTGACCCCTCGATCTGGCTGCCTGCCTTCAAGCAGAGCCTGTGGTTCACTCGAGGATGGACCCTCCAAGAGCTACTGGCTGCAAAACACGTTGATTTCTTCTCTGCAGAAGGTTCTCCCCTGGGCGCAAAATATGCGCTACGCCAAAAAATTGGGGAGATCACAGGCGTTCCCCAGCCGGCACTACTAGGAAATGACCTTGATGATTATGACTCCGAGGAGCGCATATCATGGGGACACTCTCGTCGAACAAAACGACCGGAGGATAAAGCGTATTGCTTGCTTGGGATTCTCGGCATCTCAATGCCTGTAATTTACGGCGAGGGCGAAGAGAAGGCATTTGTGCGCTTGAGAAACGAAGTCAAGGCTTGGGAACTGCGACAGCCAACATTTGACAACACGTACTTCCCGGGTATCAGCATAAGAAAGCGCACCCTCGAAGCGGCAGAGCTCCTCCTGGACACCCTTCGCTTCGATCAGATGGAGGTCCGGCATATGGCAATCGGGAAGGCTCATCTTGAGACTTGCTCGTGGGTGCTTGACGACCCTCAGTATCTTCGGTGGCTCGAGAAAGCTGAGCACTCTCAACATAATGGACTGCTTTGGATCAAGGGTATACCCGGGTCTGGCAAGTCGACGTTAATGAAGTACTCGCTTTCTCGCGTCCGGGACGACCCGAAGAGAGATATTGTCCTGTCTTCCTTTTTCAACGCTCGCGGGACGAGTCTAGAAAAGTCAGCCAACGGTGCATATCGGACTATACTGGTACAGCTTCTCGAGCAAGTTCCAGCCTTGCAGCCTATTCTAGCCCTATCTGAACGTGGGGGCTCTGCATCTGGTGCGAATGCTGTATGGTCAACACAAGTGTTGCAGCAACTTCTGTCAGAAGCTTTACACAAGGTCAACGATCGCTCGATGGTATGCTTCATCGACGCTTTGGACGAATGCGATGAGCACGAGGTTCGTGAAATGATAGCGCTCTTTGAACGTCTTGGCGAACAGTTGAACTCGACTCGAGTATACAAACGATTTTGCCTCGCGAATCGTCACTATCCGCACATTACGGTAAGGAAAGGCCTAGATCTTATCTTGGAAGACAGGGCAGGGCATAGCGACGATATCCGAAGCTACTTGGCGAGCGAATTGAGGATTGGTGAAAGCAAGGCCGCCAGCCAAGTTCGGAAGGATGTGCTGAGCAAAGCATCTGGCGTGTTCATTTGGGTCGTCTTAGTCGTCGCAATCCTGAACAAGGAGTACGACAGCGGTCACATGTATGCTCTCTCACGAAGGCTCGCGCAACTACCTGTTGATCTACACAAACTATATCGAGATATTCTTCTTCGAGATTCTCGCAACAGAGTCGAGCAAGTGCTTTGCGTGCAATGGGTATTGTTCGCAAAACGACCGCTGATGGTGGAGGAGCTGTATTATGGTGTTCGAGCTGGCGTCGAGAACGCACCACCGACAGAAGAAGAAAACGATTGCATTACAATTGACGACATGCGGAGATTCATGTTGGACGCCTCGAAAGGCCTGGTCCAGGAAACCAAGTCTGAACCCCCAACCGTACAGTTTATTCACGAATCCGTTCGCGACTTCTTCCTCAAAGGAAATGGCTTGCAGGAAATACAGACGACGTCCGACGACGATATCGAACGCGACAGCCACGAGAGATTGAAGCGTTGCTGCCTTGTGTACATTCGATACGATATAATGCAGCGATACCCCGAACTTCTAGCCACTTTCGCCAACAACTTCCATTCACTGGCGTCAATCGAGAAAAACCTACCATTCATCTGGTACGCCCTTTCAAATGTATTCTACCACGCCGATAAAGCGGCCGAGCATGGAATCTCTCAAGACAGATTTTTGCGCAATTTTGACCTGGCCACTTGGCTAGAGCTGAAGAACGCCATTGCAACAAACGTCGGGTACAGGTACGAAAAAGATACAAGGCTGCTATACATCCTCGCACTGAACGATACGCCTCATCTGATCCGCAGTCACCCGACGTCGCGCCTCTGTCTGCAAGAGGGCCCAGAGCCATACGTTTCTCCGATGCTTGCGGCGCTTGCCAACGAAAGTGCAAAAGCTGTCCGCGCCTTTTTAGAGATTAATGCACAAGCCCAAGGCCCGGGAAGCGAACTGTCCATCTATCTTTCCCAAACCTCCCAGAACGCGATTCAGCTTGATAGCATTGCAAATCTCATCGACGTCGTCAAGCGCTCCGAGAGAGAAATATCACTCGTCTTCAAGAGAAATTACATTGCCGAAGATGGCACTCGGTGGGGTGGCTCATCGGAACTGGCATTGCTAGTTTCGAAGATGAATACTACCGTGGCAGGATCGGGGACGAAGTACAAGAAGTATAGGCATAGATACCCACCGCCGAACTTTTCGACGTCAACTTCGTCATCGAATCACGCCTTTTCTCCCGAGTTCAGGGACTACAGGCCAGGTTCTGCACTCTCGGGCAGACAAACTTCGGAGCACGAGCCCACGAGGTCTTTTCAGGGCGAAGTCGAGTCTCTCGACGATCACGAAGGACCACAACCCGAGATCAGGACACTCGGTAAGATACCCGATACGATACTCCGCGCGCTCCGGGAAGGTTCGCAGTCTGAACAGCCTGATGTCCCAACGAGAGCCGCCGATGAGCCGTCCCAAGGCCATGAGGCGCACGAAACCACAGGAGAAGCGATTCAGCTGGCAGAAAGCGGCGGACCCGTGGCCGAGATGGGCCAGATACAAGGGACGGAGCCCGTTCAACACCTTGCCACCGGACGTCAGAGTCCCTGGCAGCGCCTAAAAGAACGAGGCCACTTGCCGGGTCAGATTCGAAGCCAGGCGCGCAAGTTGTTCACCCGTGGCAAGATCTACACTCAATCATTTTCGCGTAATCGAGCCAGATGAATCGAAGTGGTGAACACCATTCAGAGAATCTTTCACGGCATTGGCGAGGGTCTAGGAATCAGTCAAAGGCACAAATCCGTTCAGGACGGCATGTAAAGTCGCACAGTCAGTTGAAAGTCAAGTCTATTAGTGTTTATCCTTGGGATGGCGACCACAACATCCATTGTTGGACTGTAGAATGTATGACGCCCGAAGCATTGTCCAAATGAATCAGGACGCCGACAACACCGAAACATGATGAACCGAAGCTCTTGCTCGAATAATCGCGATACGACCGTTCAATGTTGGTATGACATAACACATGTGGATACAATATTAGCCATCAACAACCTGAACTTTTCCGCCCCAAGGACCGTGACTCAAGATACCGGAGACTTGCTTGCCCTCCCACTCGGAAGGCAAAGCGAGACGGACGCCGTCTTTGTCGCTGACCCAGCGGGAGAAGACCTTGCTCGGCCGATCCTCCTCCACAATCTCCATCTCATCGCCTTCACCGGCAGCAGTTGCCTCTTCTTGACGGCTGACCTTGCCTCGGCGCTTCGGAGCCTGCTTCTTGAGCAGTCTGTTGATGGTGTCTCGTTTCTCCTCTTCGTTGCGCTTCTCGCTAAGATTCTTGCGACGACGCGCCATCTCTGCCCTTCGCATGGCGTGCTCTTCCGCAGTTAGGTGCTTCTTGATCTGAGGCTCCATGGGAAGCTGCAGGAATGCATCATCGTCGAGTCCTCCAGCAAGGCGCTCACGTTGGCGTTTTGTCATCTTGCTGATGTCTGGCGTACCTTGGCCCTTCTCTTCATCGTCGTCTGAACCTAGCTCGTCATCGTCCTCGGCCTCTTCACCCTCTGCGTCTTCCTCCTCGCCCTCGCCGTCAAGCTCTTCGTCCTCTCCTTCTGCGTCTTCATCGTCGAGCTCGGAGAGCTCTTCGTCGCTCGAGTCTTCAGCGCTAGGAGTCATGCCGTTCTTTGCTGCTAGCGTAACCTCCTTCGTTTCGACTGGAGCTGGCTGTGTTCTGGTCGGAGCTGGCGTTACTGTGACTTTCGGATTAGACGCGGGGCCGGTTCGAGAGATGACAGGTCGAGCTGGTCCTGGTGCCGCGGAAACGGGATCATCGTCGTCTTCGTCCCCGTCGGCATCGACATCCATTTCGTCGTCCTCCTCCTCCCCCTCGGCATCCTCCTCTTCTTCTTCCTCGTCGTCATCAGCGACTGCTTCGTCATCTTCCTCCTCATCGTCTTCGTCTTCGTCCATCTCACTTTCGTCTATGATCGGCTTCCTTGCCCGACCTGCTCGTGCGGTGCGTGGCAGCTCATCTGCAGGGTCATGTAATGTTGCTTCTCGGAGTTTTGATGCCGGTGCCTTAACTGTCAGGCGCAGAGACTTCTTATTGTTTACTGGAGAGCCTGACGATGAGCGTGAAACGGTTACTGATACTGGCGATTCTCGTGGAGCCGCACCGCGACGAGGTCGGCCGGACATGCTATGGTCTGCTTTCGGTGTTCTAACATTGTCAGTATCAGGTACTTCGTCGAGGTCAGAAAGCGAACGAGAATCATCAATAGAGCTTGCAGATACAGCGTAGTGGTCCCGGCGAGAGCGAAGTCGGACGAGTTGGAGCGGCCTAACACGGTCATTTCCTTGCATATTTGGCCCGAATGACGAGCCATGTCGGAGGTGGTGGATTTGTTGGTGCTCCTGCACTGCTGGCGGTCTGCTCTGTTGGTGGGGGCGCGACCTGAGGCTTCTTCGGGTCGTTGGCGGTGCTTCCTCCCATCCCCTGTCTGTAGTCGGCTTGGCCATTCTCAGAAGAAGCGACAGGCGGAGCCTGATTGCCAGGCTCTTCTTTCTGACCGTCAAAGGTGGGAAGACCAGCGGCGTAGCGTAATGCGTTTGGCCTGAATTCTGGAGCGCCACCACGGAGAGTCGGGGGAAACCAGGACGATCTTGGTACTTTGTCGTATCGGCGTATGTTTGATCCCTGCTGACGAGACTGCCAACGTTCCAACCCTGGAAGACCCTCTCCGTAATCGACGTATTGCTCTCTTTCTTCCCGAGATAGGATTTTATAAATGATACGCTTCTTGGGAGAATTTGCGCTTCTCTTCGCTTTCCGGGAGACTGAGGGCTCAGGTGAAGCGTAGGTCTCAACTTCGCCGAGACCGAAATAGTCGCCCCAAGAATCCTTCCACCACGGACGCCAATTTCTGCCAATGGCGAGATCAGATCCGATGGAAACGCTTGGCTGTCGAGGCCTAATTGCGGCTTGGTCTTGCACGCGATGATCTGGGTGCACGCCTATGTCTGGGTTGCCTGCGCCACTAACGCCCTGGAATTGTCGATGGAAAGCAGGGGATGTATCTGCAGAGCCAGTGATCTGGTGGCCCGGTGTGCGGTCTGGAGTAGAGGGCGGGAAATTGTTAAAGCCTGGACTGTCGCCGGGGTGGCCGTGGGGTAGAAAATTGTTGCCGTCGGGACGGTAGAGAGGGATTGAGGTGTCCTGCGGAAAATGACCTTGTTGACGCAGAGCTGGTGGAGGGGAGGGACCAAGCGGATATTGTGCAGATGCGTTCGGCTGATAAAAGGACGCCCCTGATCCTGCAGGCGAAAAGGGCGGAGGGGGGCCCGTTGGCCGGTGAAAGTCGTCTGGATAGCTCGTAAAGCGCGGGGATAGAAAATTTGGCTGTCGTGAAGGCGAAGGGCTTGCAGCTGCCCCTGGATGGTGGGCTGCTACTCCCCTTCCTGGTGTCTCAGGATTTTGGCCAAAATACATGGGATGATGCCAGTGAGGAGCAGCTTGATGGTTGGGTTGGGGGTGCGAATGCGGGTGGAATTGCCAGCCATGTTGATTGTGGTTTGGACCTGACTATTGTCCGTCGGGTTGCATAGTAATGGCGGCTACACAGCCGCTATTGACAGGAAAAAGTTGCCTTCCAAATTCAAATCATGTGTTTGGCCTGACCAGTAAATGCCAAGGTGACAGGTCTCTAACAGACACAGACAAGGTGTTACAGTGAATGCATAGCGAAGCGTGATTATGTCGGAGAGCTGATGGATTCGAAGTTCGAAGGGCATGATTGAGAGTACAGCAAGATGGCAGCTTCCTTGGTGAAGATGAAACGAGGCGTGCATATCAATACAATCGGCAGGCGATACAGGGAGGGCTAGAATCGACGAAATTGCACAAGAACAGTGGCAGTGACCTACCTGTCAGAACTAGTGGTTTCGGGAGACGTGTACGGGTTCGTGTCTGTGGATGGGTTGTGATGGACAGGTGGTGAAGATGAGGGAGGGATGGACCCGGTAGCAGAGTGAAATGGATTCATAGTCAGGCGTTCCGAGCTGTGAGCCGTCATTGGCGGCCGCGTATGGCTGTGATACTTCGCAAGCTGCTACTGCACGACTCCCTAATTCAGCAACTGTGCCACCCATGCAGGCCATGCCCACATTCCACGGCAGCTGCATCCGGCCTCGCGTAAACCTGCTATCCCCATCCATGCCGAGGTTCCCTTCCCCAGACATCCGGAGCTCACAGGAATACCTTCCTGGCCATGATTCCTCCGCACTCTCACGTTCACCTCTGGTGCTGACGCTGCTTCTGCCGCTGGACTCGACTCTCTTGCTTATATACGAACCTGTCGTCCACCATGGTCGACAAGAAAGGTATCCCCGACTGGCAGAAGCAGTCAGATACCGTGCAGTCCGAGGCAGAGGCCGTCGACCTATCTCCAGAGGATGCACCGACTCAACCTGACTCCTCTCGACGTGACCTCCTGGAACAAGCCAAGACCTTCCTTGCACACGATGATATCAAGGACTCAACCACGGAATCGAAGATATCGTTCTTGGAAGAGAAGGGTTTGACAAACGCCGAGATACATCAACTGCTGGGCATTTCGAGGAACGAACACGCTGCCCCCGAGCCCGCCGCAGACCTGGTTCAGCACCCACAGCGAGAAGCACCGTCCTCAGAAAGCGTGTCTGCTTCGAATACTACACCGAGCCCAGTCCCCATAATCACATACCCCGAGTTCCTCCTCCACGCATCGAAGCCCCCACCTCTAATCACCCCTACGCGAGTCGCCAATGCCCTTTACGCTGGGTCGGTCGTTGGCGCAACAATATACGGCATCTCCAAGTTCGTCTTACGGCCCATGTTTGAGAGTCTGAGCGAAGCGCGTCACGATCTATTTGCTACCACAAAAGATCAGCTGGATTCACTTAACGAGAAGCTTGAAACCGTGGTGTCTAGTGTGCCGTCAGCGGCAAGGGTTCATAACATCGGTCATGAGAGACGACGCGTCAAGGATCATGATGATTCGGACGACGACGACTCTTCTGTCGCCAGTGATCCTACAGAGCTATTCCATCGTGACATTGGCGTACAGACAAATTCAGTTGACGAGACTGAAGATGACACCGCAGGCCCCGGCACGCAGACCATCACCACAACCGCCGAGAAGCTATCGACACTCCGAGGTCACCTGAATACTCTGCTACACTCCTCCTCAATCTCGCTCAACGCGACTGAAAAGGCGAAGACAGAAGTCAAGGAGACAGAGGTATATCTTGACCAATTACGCTACGGTTCCGGTGGCACAGGTTATGGAGCTCTCAGCGGTGACGACGGATGGCGCAATCAGATCTTCGGTAACAAGGTTGCGGGAGCCACAAAGAAGACGGATGCCGTGGAAGAGTTCAAAACAGATATAAGGGCAATGAAGGGCACGCTACTGAGTGCTCGTAACTTCCCACGAGGCGGCGGATCAGGTCGGTAAGTGTTGGATCTGCTCAGCCATCGGAAATCTGAGCAATCCGAGCCTCTGGCCTCGCACCCCAGTACACAACCCAGCCGCCTGGAACGCATTTGCTTCAGGCCGGCCTGAATGTGTTTTGGGACCCCTCTCTCATACAGAGTGCCTGGGTAGTGTCCGTTCCGCTACGCTCTGCTAGCTTCGCATAAGGACGGTCTAAAAGGGGATATCAGGACCCTCACATGTCGCTCAGACGCCGGAGCTCGCAAAGGTGTTGGTGAGGAGCCGGAATCCCCGTCCTACGCTCTTTGCGAATCGCAACTCCGCAAAGCGCTGTCTAACGAGGCTATTTATGTGGTCGTCAAGGCAGGACCACGTTACCACAGACGAATCCCTGCGGAATAAATGCACTCACGTTCACTGTGTAAATGCATACCTGTTTGACCAACCTATGTGCAACGGGAGCTATCTGACCAGACAGTGTCAGAGTCTGTCTGGATACAAGCCTGGCAACATCGGTTGATGTCCGTCCAGCTTTTTGCATCATGTGAGATATAACCGCAGATACTGGCAAGATTCTGGTAACGTCCGTGCTGGCGTGTTTGACTCTGTGAAGCTACGCGCGAGTACCAGTGTCCAGGTCTCTAAGGAGTCGTCAGTGGAAATGTACCTAGTTGCTATTTCATGTTGCAGGACTTTGAGAGAATACCGAGCACAAGCATATAATCACCAGGCAGTTGTATCAAAACAGTGGTTGGAAAGACGTTGATTGTCCAAAATGCAGTCCGTTACACGCAAAGAGAATGAGACTGGCCGCAGGCTGTCATACCATCCATCCAAAGCCCGAACTCCTACATTTCCATCCAGCTTTCTCCGTAATTGACGCTAGTGTATCAACACCAGCAACCCTACTCTTTCCATCGTGGTCGACTACGCTTTTGACGCCAGCTGATGCACATATCCACAGCTGACAGCTAACTCGTAACCCACGGAGAAGACGTTAGACGGCCGTAGCAGTAGCCATGGGCCTCCCACCCGTCCTCGAAAACCCAGTCCCATACGCTCCGAACCCCCCACTCGGCCTCACGAAACCTCCCCTCCCACTCGGACGCGCACCGCCCGAAGGCCCAGCAGCACCCCTGCCCGTACCCGCCGTACCCGCCGCAACACCCGCCGTGCGCGAAGCCTTCTTCCCGACCCCCGTACACTTCTTCTTCGTCTTGCTGCTGGTGACGAACGTGGTCGGGACGGCGGCGGCCGCAGTGTCGGCAGCTGCAGTGTTGGCGGCCGGAGCGGAAGACAAGAGGGCGGTAACCGAGGTTTGAGCTTCATTGGCGCCGGCCGGGGCGGTCGAGACGCACTGGTGGTACCAGTCGTACATGCTGACGCAGGTGCCGGCGGCGCAGGCGGTGGCGCCGGTGTAGGCTCGGCCGCCGCATTGGCCGTAGAGGGCAACGAAGTTGGCGGTGCCGGCTCCGGCTCCGGTTGCTGCTGCTGCTGTCGGGGCGGAGGTCACGGCGGAGTCCAGAGATGAACCGGTGCCTGAGCCGGTGCCGGAGGTGTCGGTGCCGGAGCTCGAGCCTGAGGACGACCCGGACGATGAACCTGAGGACGATCCTGAGGACGATCCCGAGGAGCTGCCGCTGCCGGAGCCTGAGCTGCCAGAAGTTCCCGAGCTGCTCCCGCTCGACGAGGTCCCAGAAGAGCTTCCCGACGATCCCGAGGACGACCCGCCGGCCACGGTAGCAACCGGGACGGGACCGCCAGCAGCCAAAGTGGCCTTCGCCGTCGAGTTGGCAAAGTGACTGAACCCGGCAGAAGCGGCACCGGTCACTTTGGTGGAAGAAGCTACCGTGCTGCTGACCGCAATAGCCGAGCCCGTCGAGGTTCCGGCAGCGCTCGAGTCCCCGCCCGCAGGCCAGACAGCAGGTCCGGGAGGAGTGTACGACTGCGGGATCGGGTAGTAGATGTTGATCTCGACGCCCGGGTCGGTGTCTGTGTAGACGCCGGGGATCTTGACAACTGGACTCGGGGACGCGGAGGCGGAGCCGCTGGTGATTGAGAGCTGGGCACATTCCATGTAGTACTGGGCGCCGCCGGCGGCTTCGGCTTGGTGGAGGGCGACGTGTTCGGTCCGCATCAGATAGTCGCCCGGCGGGGTGTCTGCGGGTAAAGTCCAGGTGAAGCTCTTTTCGTCGGTGGTGGTCCAGAACATGCCGGTGCTGTTGATGGTGGAGGTGCCGAGTTGGTGGATCTTGAACCAGTCACCGCTGCCATCGTATTCGGCGGCGGTGGTGCCTTCGGGGGCCTTGGAGAGGTAGACCAACAAGGGACCGGGGTGAATGACGCTGCCTCCAAATCCCACAGCCATACCAACAGTAGATCCTGCGGCAACAGTGTAAGTCTTGGTACTAGCAGCGCTAGCTTGGGCACCGGTATTGCAACGGAAGTCGATGGAGCTCGGGTCGGTCAGGGGAGAGTTGTTTGTGTTCTTGCGAACATATTCGTAGTCGCTGGTGGTGTTGCCGTCCACGATGAGACTGCTGAAGATGTAGTGAGCTGATGCCGCCGGCAGTAAAGCGGCCAGGCCAGCCACGGAGAGAAAGCTCTTCATGATGGAGATGGGCTGAGATTCGAACTGTTCTGGATAGAAGTTGAGACCGAAGGAACGTCACAAGCCAATGCTGCGAGACTGGAAAGGAATCGAGCGACGCAAACGAGAGACAGCGATGAGGATCGCGGATATGGCAGTCGAAGAAGATTCACCTGCAGGAAGGGAGGAAAGTAGACCAGTGAGCGAGCCTGCACTCTAGGAAATGAATGAAAGAGTGACTGAGCACACCGAGGAATAGATGTAGGAGACATAGGACCGGAATATATACACGCCAACATTATCGTAGAGAATTCGGAAGAAGAAATTCGAGGAAGTACAACGCCGTACCCGCCCATTGTTGCCAGGCTTTGCTCCCAATGAACGTGGGTGCGAAAGCCACGATACATGGGGTCCAAACCATATGCCCGTGTAGTGTCAATTGTGAAGCACTAGTCAAGCAGCTGGGATGGCGTGTAACGGTGGCTCCGGACATCGTTTATACCTGAGCTGTCGGCTACACAGGCCGCAATGACGAGACAGGAGAAGAAACAAGATGACAAGGGGGATCGATCGAAGGAGCTGGCAGGAATACCCCCCAGCCCTGGCTACCTGGGCGGTTGGTGAAGATGCACCGTGTAGAGTCAAGCGGATATGTCGGATGCTTGCGCCTTCGCTTGCCAGCAGTGTGTAGTAGCGGGTCTGCGAAAGGTCCCGGAGCATGGAGATGAGGCTGATGATACAAGATGAGTTTCAAGTTCGAACAGTAGCGGCAAGTCGCTTAGAGCTCCTCATCCAAGTTGAGCCCCCTGGCGCGTGGGCGCGTGGGTGCAACTCGACTATCATGACTTCCGTGCAACCTTCAGCGCGCGGCTACAATGAACTGGAGGGACGTGCAAAGCCAAGTCTTCTCGATGATCAAAAGGCAGCCCAGTTGCCCTTCGAGAAGGAAAATGAAGTTGTAAATCTGCAGCCGTTGAACTCATGTAGCTGCTCGCTGAGCCATCGCAGCAACAAGCTGTATCCACATCTAGCTCAAAGCTGTACTTACAATCGTGGACTTCGTCTCGTCTCGCCGATCGTTAGTAAGTAAGTGGGTAGTCTCGTGGAGCAAAATTTCGTACGCACGGCAAGTATTGTTCAAGAGATCAATTATCGATAGAGTAGAAATTTCCGAACGCATCGCGCGCCTAAAAGGCACCCGGCAGATTGAGCACCCACAGTTATCGAGAACAGCTCCTAATATTGAAGATAAACTGTCAGAGGCGTGTCTCCAGTCGATGTTGTTCTCAAAGTTGAGTCTAGCAAGCCGCTGATCGGGAAATTGGCTGCTCGGTCGCTATTTCGTCAGGGGCGATTGATGAGATTCCCGTCGTCATCACATGTCGCGCATGCGGCATCTTATTCCTTGAAACACCATTTGTTGTTCACGCTCCTCGTCAATTGACCCTTCACATACCAGCTCTCTGGTTGCTGCTGTATCCGCTGCTGTACCTGCAACTTTGCTGTCGTCTCTACTGGTCGTTACTTTTGTTGCGCTCCGATTCGTTTCCTGAGGCGCGGCGTGATGGAGCCAGTGACACGTCGCCTGCCCAGGAACAAATCCCTGAATCCCATCATCGATCATGTGCTGAAACCGTAAGTACATTTCCTCTGAGTTGTTGCGATTACTACTCGAGACACGATTTCTTATGAAAAGCTGCCATTGTCGGTACTGACGCGCAGTCAGCATTCTTCGCGCTTATCTATTCGGCCATGTCTCGACCACCGGCCCTAAGTTGGTCGGCATTATTCTTGCCCTTTTGAGCGGAAAGAAGGACCTCCAGCGGCATCTCGAAAAGGTATGTCACATCATATCAGGAATCTTTGGCGGTAACGACTCACGACCATCAGCTTCAATACATCATCAAGAGCTCAATTGGCCCATTCCGCTTCCCCGCGTTCTGTGCATCGCTCGTCGGACTTTATTCGGGACTTTCACTTCTTTTCATCGGTATACTTCGACAGTGGACACTTCGCCGTTCAAATGCCAAGCTACCATCCTCGAGCGTTGGCCAGGTTCGAGTTGCTCGTCTACTGGCAGCATTGATTGCCACCTGGACGACATTTCCCATGGTCAACCGTGGCAATGCTCGTTTCCAACGACAGAGAGCCCGTTCGCTCGAAGCGATTCCGCGAAATACCAACAGGGGCGATCCAAATCTTCTCCGCGAGCCAACGGACCAGCCAGAAGATGAAGACGAGGATCGCGCCGGAAGGCAGTTTCGCGGCAGCACCTTGGCTCCCCTTGCTGGCCGCACACTCGATCTCACCATCATGGCTTCAGTGAGAGCGATTGAGACTCTGGTCTGGCATACGTGGAAACGACGTTACGGCCATCTTTCGTCTGGCCAGATCACACAATCGCGCCTGCCGCTATCAAGCCGTTTGGCAAACTTAATCGGCACGTATTCCGATTCCGCTCTCTTCGTCACCTCCTGTTACTTTATCATGTTCGCGTGGTTCTACTCGCCGGACTCGCTGCCCCGCAGCTATAGGCGTTGGATTGGCCAGGCGGCTGATGTCGATAGCCGGCTGGTCGAAGTTCTCCGTAAGGTTCGCTGGGGGAGCTTCGTGTATGGTGTCGACACGGGCCAGAATTATCTGCTTGAAGGAATGTGCCGCGACTTCAAGTGGCCACTCGTCTGGGGTGACCCGACCAAGACCATCCCAGTCCCGTGCGAGATGGTCCATCAAGGAACAGGGCGCAGCTGTCACTGGCACAAGGTGGTCAAGTTCTGGCGTTCTTGGTGCTTCGCAATGCGCATGTACCTCCCGTTGCAGCTCGCTCTTCGTATGAGAAAGCCGAGTGTCGATGGGCTGAAAAGGGCCGTGATCGAGGCATCCAGAAGCTCGGCCTTTCTGGGCGCTTTCGTCGCGTTGTTTTACTACGGAGTCTGCTTGTCCCGAACGGTAGTCGGTCCGAGGCTTTTCAGCCTCGACACGGTAACTCGGATGGACTGGGATGCCGGGTACTGCGTGGGAACCGGAAGTGCTCTCTGCGGTTGGAGCGTGCTCATTGAGCCTCCAAAGCGGCGACAGGAGCTCGCACTGTTTGTTGCTCCGCGCGCTGCATCTGTATTCATCCCTCGTCGGTACGAGCGAAAGGTGAGTTTGAAACTTCGTCATCCCCCGCTGAGACAGCAGAGGCTAATTAACGAAACCCCGCCCCCGTTGTCCCGAGTTTGCAGACTGCGGCTGAGTCTGGACCTTTGGCTGACATCTGCTTTCCTGCTACAGTATCTCAACCGTGAGCGAGCCGCTTTCGCTGCCGGCACCAGCATCCTCTTTGCACTGGCCCACGAGAACCCTGCGAACGTGAGAGGCATTTTGGGTAGTCTCATCCATACGATCATTGGATGAGACGCTAGCTTTGCCAGATTCCCGGCTTCTCACCACATCATACTCGAAATGGACTATGGTCATGGGTCGGACTGCTCCGGGGGTACTCTAACTGCCGTAACATTCCGATCCAAGTTTGAAAGGTCACCAGACCTGCGGCCGCACACCCAACGTCGTGTTCACATCTGAAAGTCAGAACAGCGCGTCGGTGCCGAGGATCATCTCATACCTTCAGTACATTGTGGCACTTGGAGAAGAAAAGACGGTCAGACAATGAGATCCGAGGAGAAGGAATTGATCCTGCGTGCATGGGCCAACGCCCTCGCAGCCATCTCCTATCTTGTATCGAGCCATTTTGTAACAACACTTGACAGACACGGTGTTCCGACAAGCCACCGTTGGCGTATCGTATTGAGTAAGTAATACAACTTCAGAAACCAGTCCGTGCTCTCGACTCTGCCACGAGACGAGCTACTCGAAAGGGCCTTTGCGCCACCATAGCTCAATATGATGATTTCAGATGTTTTGCATCGGACCCGATTTGAGACAGGCCTCCCTTTCTCCGACCTCTGGGCTCCAGCCGCCGCGTGAGCGGAACCACTACCCATATTTTGGCGTACAGAAATTTTGACAAACCACATCAAGAAGGAAGGTCGCCGGAGAAAACCACATTACAAAATGTCATGTGCCGGTTGCCCCTTGTGAGGTTCCACATGGTGGTGGCGTATAGCTGTTGAAAAGGACGATGAAAGTAGAGAACAGGCTAAGACGGCTCAGCCAGTAATGCGCCGATGCAGGGATTTCAGATCCATCGCTCAAACCTTGAACTCCTCCTTCGTGTTGCACAAAGCTCCAAAGAGCTACAATTCCCCGTGGCGTAGTGCGAATAACGAACATGCGAGATCGTGTTTCGCTTTTTCACGACAATAGATGGTAAAAACAACTTGTCGGCGCATGGCCACCTTTGTCTTTTTGGTGTGAGCCGAAACAAGTTTTCCGTCGCCAAGAAGCAGCATAGGTACTTTTGTGCCGGGCCCTCGACTCGACTCGACCATGTCCTTTTCGCCGTCCCGACTTGAAATGGACTCTGGGCGACCTTTTGCAGTAACCCCGGTTTCATGCACATTCTGAAGACACTGTTGAATTTAATTTAATTTCTCTTTTGGTCTCTTGCATGGCGTCCTTTTGGCACCAGGTTTTTCCTCTTCAGCCCACGCAGGGGATGACGCGCATGCCTCTTTGTGGAGAAGCAAAGATCGTGTGCATCTGCAGAAAGGATCAAACATGCATGTCCGCCCGTAGCTCATCAGACTAAAAAAACACTTTCTTAGTGCATAATCTCTCTCTCTCTCCCCCTCCCCCCCTCCTCCGCCCCAATTGTCTCCATACAGTACATGCTGGCAGTCAAATCCTAGTCCGTAGGTGAACGGTAGTGGGCTGCTGCGCAAAGGCACAGAAAAATAATAATAATCATAATCTATGCTTTTCCCCCACACTCGACGCAGTCTTCCCGCCACGTACTGCACCCAACCGGGGGACTCGTTCTGCTCCGACGTTGTCTCTGACGTCTGTCACGGGTCATGGGCAGGCAAAAAACAAAAAAAAAGGAAGAGAGACGAGACACCGGACAGGTCATTGTCGGGGAAACGAATTGTTGTTCCGTCCCTGGTCGCGAAATGTGTGTGCAGAGAGACCATGAAACGGCCCGGATGTCTCGCCCGCGATTCCCGTTTGTGACCTCTCTACGACGAAAAAAAAGCTGCAATGCATGCATGGCGGTGAGGGAGGGGGGG
>UYJD01000001.1:2109873-2129280 GCA_900618795.1 Cyanodermella asteris
GCACGAAAGAAATCTTCACCTCCGGAAACTTGTCTTCGAGGCTGATGTGATTTGAGGTTGTCTTATATGCGAAGAGCGTGGTCAAGAAATTAGTCAAACAATGCTTGCCCGCGTTCGCCGCGCTCTCAGCCTTACTAGCTGGAAATGCATTAGCGGCACGTCGATCTTGAATATACTGTCATATTCTGAATCCTTTTCAGGGATATTCATTGTGATTGCCACGGTACTACGAATCCTGATTTCGGCTTCATCCGCCAGCTCCATAAACATCAAACGAGGCATTGAAAGTAGTTTAAATAGAAGCCATCGTATATTTGTACTTCTGTAGATACTAAACCAAGATATGACTGCTTCATTGGCGAGTGCAATGCGGAATTTCCACGGCGCTCATTCCCGCCGCGGCCCTGAGTGGTTGCTTCGCGCACTCGCAAGTGCGTCCGTACAGCCTCGACCTGCCTCTTCGATGGGACGACGCGTGAGACTAGCTGGAGAGCGGGATTTGTTACCCGGCATGTTCACAGCCCTGAAGGGGGGAGCAGTCTAAGATCCTCCCGCCCGAGGGTACGGCTGACCCGTATTGCCATTGGCGTAATAAGCCTGCGGCATGCCTGCATTCGGATTGTTGGGGTAAGAGCCATTTCCGTAAGCAGTAGGGTATGCCGTCGCTGTATAGCCGGCATTGGAAGTCGAATCCGAGATGCGAGAATTGTACATGTTGAGGCTTTGGCGGGAATCGTAGGGGGAGTAGGCCTGCTGGATCCCGTCGTAACTAATGCCAGTGCGATACGATGCATTTCCTGCCATCAAACTACTGTCAGCCGAAGCCGGCGTGTTCGAAAGGCCCGCATTGTACGAGGCAGTATCGGCATACGCCGAATGCGCATAGCCAGGAGTGCCAGGAGGAGCCATTGAGACATATTGGCCAGGGCGCTCGATGTAGTTCGTCGGGCTGGTATTGGTGGAGCGCTGGCGCTTCGAGGCGGATTCCTCCATGTCCTCGTTCTTGACATATGCAGGGCCGGTGTATCCGGTGGGCATTGCACCATAGTTTGCGGGATAACCAGGCACGCTGGCATGTTGCTGACCTGGGCTATATGATGAAGCTGGTCGCTTCCTGTTCCAATGCATCAGCTTGCGGACAGCACACAAAAGCGGAGCGCACGCATTGAACTCACATCAGCTGGCGCGACTCCTTCCTGATTCTGAGGCGAACGCCCTGATCGCCAAAGGAGCGGGACATGAAGGTGCTTTCCTGCATGCCAGGAAAGTTCTTGGTGTTGAAGACTTCAAAGACCGAAGTGACAGCTTCCGAAAGGCCCATAACTTGTCCCCTATGCAGTAGTCAGCAAACCAATCATCCAAAGAACGCTCTGCCGCAAGGCGTTGGACTTACTGGAGAGTCTCGTAGAGGATGATTTTCAGGCGAAATTTGCCTTCCTGCTTGCAAGAGAGATCGCCAAAGACAAAGAAGCCACCATCTACGTCTGTTTTAGCGGGGTCGGGGGGATTGGAGAGACCGAACCATACCTCTTGATTGACCCTGTGAGTCCATGTCTTTCAACCTGTGTAACGACGATGCCAGTGCGCCGGTGAGAGCTTGATGGCCTCCATCGACCGGTTTGTCCTCCTTCTCGTGCCACAACGTGGCCACCATCAAAAAGTAGGGGCTTTGAAGGTAGTTCCTGTACGACGGTCAGATGTTGCCGAGCGCCGTCAAGTCGCAGCTTCAACTCACTGTGCTGGATCGTTGGGATCGCGAACAAAAAGTTGGATGACTGGTGGTGGGTCGAGAGGCTTGCGATCTGCGAAAGGGGGTCAGCTTTCCATTCGACGACGCTCTGGCGAAGTCTCCTACCCTTGTCCTTGCCGAGCACTTTGCCTCTGAGAGGATGCTGTCGGATCCTCAGGATATATGCACTCGACCTGTTTGACATATTAGCTGCTGCTCGTAGTAAGAGATGCTTCGAGGTTGGTCAAACGTACTCCTTCAAACGCGTCGGGTTGGCTGGATCGGCTGGCGGCATCTTGACGCTGGTTGCGGAATTACAACAATCCTTGGAAGAACTTGTCGCGGAGCTTTGGGCAGACGACGGGACGGTCGAGGGTTGATAGGTGGAGGGACAGTGAGTGAGAAACTGGAACTTGACCAAGACAGACTCGTAGCGGGATTCGGACGGGCGATTTGCCTGTGGGTCCGACCAGGAGAGCAGAGCTGCGGAGAAGGGAGGATTTCAAAAGGGAACTCGTCTTTCACCAAAAGCTTACGGCAGTGTTTGTGGGAGTCTGCTTGGATAGAGCCAAAAAAAATTAAAAAATTGGTTGAAATGGTCCCACGAACGCGAAGGCAAGAGATGCGCGTAGAGGTGCAATGGTTGGATGTTCGGCCGGTCGAGGTCGAGCTGCTGGGGCAGACTAGTGGTTGCAGTGAGGCAATGATGAGATAGCTGGGGCTGTCTGTCAGGTCGAACCACGGTAAAGTGCAGACCGGGTCGACGAGGTCGGATGGGGATGGATATCTGGCGGTAGAAGAAGAAGTTGATGGTTGGCGGATGGAATTGTTGATGTAGAGGAGGATTAGACGCGGAAAATGCAGCCGATCCGGGGTTCTTGTTTCGAAAGTGGGTGCAGTCGCTCAATTGGGAATGTTGAACAACGGTTCCAGATGCCTGAGATATGCTATGTCGCTGGGTGATGCAAATACAACGCTTGGAGAAAGATCAGAAAACCGCCCGGTGCGCCGTGGCCGAAGTGCCGCCGGAAATGCCTCTACAAAGGAACAGAAGGGATGGTGCGCAGGTCCTGTGCTGACCGGCAGGCACGAAACGAAAAGGGTGGTTGTGGTGGTGAAGGGGCGAAGGAGGTTTACGGGCTGCCGACGGGACTAGAGACCGAGAGCTCGCGTCGCAGGGCAGGCGAGGTCAGTCAGTTGGTCAGTCAGTTGGTCAGTCAGTCAGTCTTGCCCCATGCAGCTGATGGGTGTGGTGGTGTTCCTCCGTGGTCGAGGGCGGCGGCGGTGGTGGCCAGTTGGGACGGGTGGTCGAAGGTGGTCAGGAAGACAGGTTGAGCCAGAGAAGGAGTGCAGAAAGAGCGGGAGGGATGCCAAAGGTAAGTATGTGGAAGTCTGATAGGGAGAAGAGGGGTGGTAACAATGGCAGCGCGACGATTGGACGCGCAGACAAGGTGAGGTGAGGGCAGGAAAGGGACGGATTGAGGATTGAGGCGTAAAAGGCGGCACTCAGGGTAGGTGAGCGGAAGCTGCAGTGCGACTGCTTTCCGCTGCTGCTGCTGCTTTCTGTTTCTGCTGGTCAGAACCGTAAGATAGCCCGGAGTGAAAGGTGCAGAGGTGGTACTATACTAGTACTGGAGTGCTCGTAGCAGTAGTCGTGTTATTACGGCTCTTCCTACATTGCATTAAGCTTTCCTCCAGCCCGCTTCGCTCGCTGCGTCACTCGCAAGGGCCGTTAATTACAGCCATCGTAAGTAATCTACTTTTCCTCCTTCTCGTATACCTGCCTTTTTTCCATACCAGCTCCCTCCTCTTCCTCCTCCTCCTCTTCTTCCATACTCCATACTCCCCACCCCGGCTGTCTCGACTCTCGACGCTCACCTTCGTCAGTAGGGCAACACGAAGTCATGGCGGTCACGCCCACGGCATGTGAGTCTGCGCCGTCAGACGTCCTGGATACGCTGCCATGTCCAGCACACTTGCTGATTCACCTCCAGAGCTGCTCGTTCACGACCACAGTCACGCCCCTCGTGCTCACTGCTGCTCTGCAACAATGCATGCCTGCGTTCATGCATGGGCAACAGCTGGGCAAACTGCCGCTTCTTTCCACGGTTGCTTCGAGCGTAAGACAAGCTTTGGGGGGGCCATCGATGGTTCTGGCTGGCAAGCCGCTCTAGCCGTCCAACTGAACCTGGTTTTTGCTCCCAGCGCACGACAAACCTACTCGACCATGCCGTCCCACCAAGCCCAGACCACGCCAGCTAATCCTCGTAGCACCTTCTTCTCAGCTTCTTGGCTGCCCGTCTACCGTCTGCGTTCGAGACTCCACGTTCGCCTCTGCCTTCTCTTAGCACCATCTCGACGACCTTCACACGAACAGATGATGCTGCTAGTACCAAGTACGTCGTGAAGAGCAGGGAATGTCCCATTTTCGAATCGTCTTGAGACAATCGTGCTCGGGCCAGGTGCGCATGTGGACTGTATTATTTCTGGCCTCGGACGCCTCTCGTGCTTGTGGCCTGCGCTGCAGCAAGACGATAGAAACGACTGGCAGAACGCGTGATGGCTGTGCCTGAGTCTGCGCCCAAGAAAGCTTAAAGACACGAACCGACGCATGGCCGACCACTCTCATCGCGCCCTTTTGCTTGAGCGACCAACAACGGCGGCAGATTGGGACATCGCTCAGCACGGAACACAATCCTCAAAGCATCATCGCCCACACCATCCTGCGTATGTACTCTTTCGTCGGTAAGAGTGTGTATGTACAGTAACGAACCGCATTCTTCCTTCTGCCGACCGCCCCGGCCCTTCGCCGCCGGCCTGGGCGCTCTGCATCGGCGCCCACCTCCTACCTTCCTAAGCCAAGCTTCTGCCGCGGCGACAGTGAGGAGCCGCAGACGTAGCAGCTGTCGCTGAGCGTCGTATTCTGCTTCCTGGCCGCAGCAACCCGCGAGACAGGTAACATCTCGTCGGAGCCTCGGGACCCCTGACCTCACAAGGATATCTGCTATGCCAGCCTGATCAGCACCATGGCGGTGCAAGCCTCTGCACAACGGCCGAAACCGCACTCTGATGCGTGGTGACTCGCTCGAGGCGGAATAATGGCAGTTGACGGAGGATCTCGAGGCACGAATCGCACGATACTTCCCCTCAGCGTCTCATTCCGGCCTGTCAGCCCCGGCGCCGGTTCGAAATGAGCATTATCCCACGTCCCTTTGCTGGTCTTCTAAATTAACGTGGTCTCCGGTCTGCTACCCTGCACAGCTCGTCAGTCGTCACGATGTCGTTGGTCACCCCGCTTGCTCCAGGTTGTCGCCGTTGGTCTCCTGGTACGCCTTGAAGCACTAGCTTGCCGGTTTCGTCCGTATCATCGACGTGTTCAACCTTGAATATGAGCTTCCAATGGAGAATACTACCCCGCTAACAAGCTCAAGATCGTCGTCTGATCTTGTTGGCTGATCAAGGACAAGTGCATAATAAGTGCATGGCCATATGCCCAGACGTGGCCACGAGCGGTGACCCAACAATACGCTACAGATTAACTTTGCCGATGGCCTTGCTCGGCCGGTAGTGAAATTGGGCTCCGTGGTCTTCCATGTTCGGTTGGCATGGACAAAAGTTGCATCCAGTGTTTCTTAGACTCTTAGCGCCTCAATTACCTTTGGTGTGTCTGGACGAATAGGATCGCTCAACGTTCGCTGCTCGAGTCAACCTCTCCCACTTCCACTTCTAGGCAAACTTGCGACGTCTTTGCAAGTGCGTTGGTGCAGAAAGTCTCGCCGCTGGTGCGACCGTGCAACACTGCTTACCTTCCTCATATCACGTTCGACGGAATGATGAAGCTTTTGCTAGCACGGCCGAACTGAAGATCTTGCCTGCAAATGTGGCACACGGTTTGAGCCATTAAACGTCATGTGACCTACAGCACAATTCGGTGCAAGCTCCAGGCGAGAAGTATTGCACATTGTGCTGAACTCAAAGCGATAGCGCATGACCCTCCTCTTCCATTAATTGATGGCACCTACGGGAGTACGTACGAAGGCATGGTACCAGAGCTACACTGGAATGTGAATCAGCAAGCGCCCGCGAAGCATGCATGTCTCCAGCAGGAATTACCGACCGCTCAGTTTGACCTTTGTTGTTACTGACGGTCTGCATTTTGCCAGAGTACATGCAGTATTCAGATCCTGTGCGCGAGGGTAGACGCCATAGATCATGTCTTGCTTCAACGCCGATCTCATTTACCGGCAAATGATATATTCCATTACGGCACTGTCCTGAGGTGAAGATCACAGCGTCGATCAGGATGGTGCCGAGCGAAATGGTTTTGTCCGAGCCTCGCTTCCACATGACATGGTTTCAGATCTACCCCAAAGATTCTTCTTATCGTTACACGTTTCCTGTCGCTGTACAAGGTATAGCATGGACGAAAATGTGGAAAACATTGAGCCGTAAAGACGGGCCAGAAGGCTTATCATGACGTCGATCCAACGCCAACAACTGAGACATGGGCATGCTGAGGAGGTGCACAATGCGTACTGTGTTGAACCAGGGCTCGCCAGAATCGTTAACCTCAAGCACAGCCGCGACTCCAGTGCAGAACTGCAACTTTCTGTCGTTTCCATTTAGGTAAGTCGACGAAAGCTGCTATGATCGTAGCGTGCCACCAGTTTTGAGTACTTTACTATCGTTGCTGCTGTCGCTGAGATCATATGCCGGAACGAGAAGTGCTTGCGTGCCACGCTAGGAAAGTATACTTTGCATGTAACAATTCTCTGCCGTGTGCCTTCTGTCCCCACCCACCCCTGCGTTCCTGCCGAAGGACGAACCGGCAGCGTTCCTGTTCCTGTTTCCGTTGTTGTCCCTCTGCTAAACGTGGCCATGAGCCTTTATCGCTACGAACAGGACTATCTACCACGATCCAGAGGAAGAAGCAACGGTTATCGAGCGTCTGACCGGCCACGCTCACGTCCTCGGTTCCACCACTGTGGAAATGGTGGGCGGGAACGCCCAGTCGGGACCGCTGCACTTTTACTGCGTCGACCAATGAAGCGGCCGGCGTATTCTTACGCTGCGACTGCCGGCGTTGTGGAGGTTCTAGAGCAAAGCAATCCCTTTCGCCGTTTTATTGTCCACGAGACGGTCAGACGGTCAGACCGTCGGACTCGTGATGCTCTGTTATTGATTCTGGTTTCGGTAACGCAAGCAGCGCACAGTAATCAATAACAATGTTGTCACCGCCAAAGTGCCATTAGCGCCGCTTTGAACACTAGGCGTGGTGTCATGCAATTTGTGGAATCTCCTTCCATATTCAGGACTTGTCAGATTTTCCCATTCGCCGGTCGCCGCTTCTCTTGATGCTCGAGGTGCGAGACCGGCATGCTCAGGTATACAATCGTCCGGATCACTCGTCCTGGCAAGGCGCAGTCTGTGCACAAGAGCGTCTGCTCATTCGATCTTTTGAGGCCAGGTGCAAGGAAGCGATTCCAATGCGTGCGCCTCCACAAGAAAGTGCCGATGATGATCAAAGGCTCGGTGAGACGACGGGAAGCGTCGTTTCTACAGTGCGAAGTGCCAGGACAATGACAGACTTACAGCGGAATGATTTCTTACGGCACTAATTCTAAACAGTTATGGCGCCCACCGCTGGTCAGCAACAACGGCAGCGAAAGAACGGAGTTGGTTCGGTCGCACACAGAAGAGCGCTGTACGTCGGGTACCAGCGGACCATCAACGCACGCGGATACCATCATCCAACCTTCATCCTGGCACGTCTCAGGAATTCCTTCGCTCTGGTCATATAGATGGCTACCTTTCACATCACTCCGTTGACCTCTGTTTACTTCTGCTGACACGACGCTGAAGCTCTGTGCGCCAGGCATGCTAACAACTTCCGGTTTGCACACTGTCGAACCCCTCACGAGCCTGCGAACGACACGGCTTGGCCGAGGTTCGACCATGCGAAACAAATCCGTCGAGCCCTCTACGGCAAAAGGCCGACCCCTCAATTCTGGTCGTGAGCAGAGAATGACATCGGCCCCGCCACTCTGAGTTCCTGGCTCCTTGCTCTAGCTTAGGACGATGACATGTGTACCTTGAAGTCTCGTGACAGTGTGCCTCGTGCGATGCCTGGCTGAAGTAGACTCTGATTATCCGTCAGTCATTCGATGGACGCCGCGCAGGTCTTGACAGAGATGATATCTTAATCTTCCAACTCGCAATCAGACTGCTGCCTTCCTGGTCGTCGGTAAACATCAAAATGCAGCGGGAAATATCAGAGCTCCTTACCATCAAGTATCATGCCATGATGGTGAAGAAGCAAGTGGGCGCCATGCTCACAGGACTGGGCAGCAATCAGCAAAAACAGATCGTCGACTTCGGTGTTCGGCTGTGCCATGCCCTTGCATGCTGTTATTTCAAAGGCTGCACATTGGTCTGGCCTGCCGCATCAGGCTGGAGCAAGATCCTCCTAGCTTAACCTTAAAAAGTATCTTCGAGAGAGCCTGGTTTTCCCGGTGATTCCGTCAGCACTATTATGCTGCATGCTGATAATCATGGACATCGGCGAGCAGTAGTGCAACTTCAATTACAGAAGCGTGGAGTCTCGATTTCATATACATGTTGTTATCAATTACATAAGTTGACAGTGAAACTTCTCGGCACTTGTTTCTGCAACCCTGCGAAGTTATTCGGTCTTGTCCTGGTTGCAACAAGCGTTGTTGTCGTTGTTGGTCGTTCATGGTCATTTCTCACATTAGACGACCGATCGGGTCCACGAAGCTGGTTGACGACGACTTCCAAGCTGGTGGACGTTTCAGGCAGGTGCCATCACCCCGATCCTTGAGCTGCCAACGTGACGCTCCCGACCAGCAGAGCTCTGGCGCATCGCGTTCCAATCGCAGCAAGCTCTCCCAAAAGGCGGTCGGAAATAATTGACCTATTTTGCCGGTGACCGCTGGGCTCCGAACTCAGCAAGTTAGTCAAATGGTCGTGACAGCTCTGACCTCGCGGCTCTTTTCCACGTGGCCAGTCACAATGCATTCGCTGCAGGAGCTTCGTCACAAATCATCGCTCGTGTCACCTGCCCGTGAGCTTTGCTAGGTGTTTAGCACACACGGCGAGGGATCAGACTAACAGGGACTCGCTCTACTTGGCTTCAGAGTGATGCACCACGAAGCGGTCAGTAGCCTGGCAAAGTCAGACTACTCCGAGATGCAAGGCCACCAATACGTGTACGGAATGCGGATGTAAACTATGCGAGCCTTGCGGTGTCTTCTACAGTACTGGATATGACTGTGTTTCCTGAAACGTTGTCAGGGGCACAAGTATTTTCAACACATCACCTCCACATACGGTCAGCAGACCACATGTGAGCCGAGATGCGTTCTGCGAGGAGCCAACAGCGGATACGAGCAAGCTGGTCAATGAGAAAGCACGACGACGGGTTTCATAGGCACGACGTCGCGATAACTTGGAAGAGATCAAATAAAGTTTGTGCTTCCAGGGCTCGCATTGTCCGCAAAGATGTCACCATGCTGAAGCGACTCGCCTAGCCAGGAGCCACTCTCTACCCCTAACCTCCTTCATCCTTGTCGATGCCGCCGAGGTGCAGAGTGCTCGCACGTTGTGACGGTGATCACGGCCCCCATCGGAGCTGGCAGAGATTGGGAACTGGACGAGAGGTTCGGAGCGACCGCCGTTGTTGACGCCGCTATCCGTCGACGGTGACGAAGGATGTTGATCACAAATTACTCCGTCACAGCAGTCGGGTGATGCGGCCGCAGCGTGGCTTGGCCTTTGTTGGTGCTTGCCCTCACACGGGCTGTCGGTATTCACAACTTCGGCTGAGCGTGGAAATATCGTCAAGTGCGACCGGAGGGATAATTGGAGTCTGGCTCCTCTGCAAGGGTTCGTTGGGCGGACACGATATGCCTCCACGATGCACTAGCCAACGCATCGCCGAGCAAGTGGCGGGCCCCCGTTCGCCCACATAGCAATGTGTAGATACCTTGATGGGCGCCGGGCTGTCGTCACGAGGAGGCTTTCGCGCGTTATGGTTTTTTGTTTTTTTGTTTTTCTTGCGAGGAAACGGCGGTCTGTCAATGCGATGTGGGCAACGACTGAGGTCAAACAACAGGGCAGTGTTTCATTGTCCTCGGTATGGAGAGCTTTGCGCCTTCACTGCTGCCGTTGTGCGTGCGCCAACCGGAACCTTCCCCTCGTATTGAGTCTACATACGCAATACGTGATTCGGCACCCTTTACAGCCGGTCGAGAAAATGTATGCTGCAATGTCTCCAGGTTGCCATGCGTGAACATTACTACGAGTAGATGCAAAGTCGTTGGACCACGATCCAGTCAGAAGTTTGGTGAGGTACCACAGTTACGACTTCTGGCACTCCGCCAGACAACCACAGGTCGCACTGGCAGAACCGTAGATCAGCAGAAGCAGAGCTGATGACCGGATCTGGGTGACGCTGTCGTCCACGGTTGTGATGCCGCTATCTGGAACCCCCAGACGCCGTGCCGACTTGGGTGCCAAAGGTGACTTCATCCAGTTCCATTTTTATTCCATTTTCAATTTATGTTTTCTCGTGTGGCAAACAGCGATAAACATCTTCTCAACCTCTGGTCCGATGAGCTCACTATCTCTACACAATCACCGCCGCCGGCAAACATCGTCTCCGATCCTATCGTCGAGGTGCCGTCAAACCCTGTCTCCGATAGGAAACTGCCAAAAGTCAAAGATACGAGGCCACGGCACCGGGCTCTTGTCCGACCATCAAAACTCGTTACATACCGATTACAGAGGCCCACATTTTCGACTCTCAGACACTTTTCTGAAGTGCGACGAGCAGCAGTAAAAGCCGTGTCATGAAATTTCCGTGCAGCTTGCCGGCCAAGACCAGGGTCAGGCGGTGCCTTTTTTTTCCCGCTGCCTCTACCTCGACATCCTCTTGGAGGATTGCTTCCTGAATCATCCTGGCGGCCTGCAACCCCCTCAAGCTTGACATCCCACAGCTTTTACCTTCGCTAGTCAGCTGCAAGGTCAAGCCCAGTTCAGTTTGGTGCATATTGACGTTCCCTTCCTGAAAGAAGAGGGAAAAAGGAAAAGAAAAACCTCGCGCACCTCGGCAACAGCGAAGAGCCGATGAGTGCCCATTTTGGGCGGACGATCCAAGCGGCATGGCGAACATGGGAACCCTCGGGATATTCGTTTGACGTACACGAGTTGAGGAAGATCGCTCAGGGATCCACAGCGCAAGTGATCGGATGCATGATGCTTGTCGTTCTTCTTTCAGTGGTCTCAACGGAAGAGCCTCACCGATATCGAAATGACCGGCCCCCATGACGGAAACCCTCCCTCCACACTTTTTCGCACTTTCCGCTAATCATACTACGGTGACTTTAAGATTGAAGATCCGAAACTATGCGGAGGCGTCCTCCGAGCCACACGCCACAGCGGCAATCTGGCAATGGTGGGCCATGAATTACGAGCTCGTAATCTTAAATCCGGTGAGGGCTCGAAAGGTGGTCTGTCTGGCCGGAAATCCAGTGGGCTTCCCGCCAAAATGTCATTTGTTACCAATTCTTTTCCAAGCAGTGAGGAATCTACAAAGCATGCTCGAGCAAACGGGCAAGACTGAACACAGCAACGCAGAGTCTTTGGAGCAGCCCAAGAGAAAACGTTGCCTCCGTCCTTCTTTCATGTCGTACGACCACGACACATCTGCAGCTTCGCGCAAATGCCAGGCGACGCATGTCACAAACTGTTGCCCGTCACCTAGAGGGCGCAGCAGGCCAGCAGCCAGACCGGTGAACCGATCCGTGGCTCTCCCTGACACTCAGAGCCAACGGCCGGGAAAAGGGCAGGCAGGATTAGTAGCGCTCGGCCAGCCAAAAAGAGTCCCGTGGTAGCACAGCAGGTGCCTTGCATGACTGCTGTCGACCTATTCCTACCGTCGGCTTTTTCCAATCCATGAGCTTTGTAAGCTCTTTGGTACGTCCCCTGGGTCTTGCCCCCCCCCCTCCCCCCTTCCGTGCCCTCCGCTCGGGTACTTGGGTGTGTTGCACAATGCGAACGTTGGCCCACTGAGGACCATTTGATCTGGTTTGCGAAGTGGAACGGTTCTGCGTCCGCGGGCGAGATCGTACCCAGATCTCATGCGCCATTGGCCGGCTTTTGAGCTTTGTTAGCGCAGGCTGCCAGGCGAGCGAACCGGGACGTGTGTGTATGTATGCGGAAATCATGCTTATTAGCCGCCCATGTGCTGTGCTCGACGCACGCATTGTTCCTTGTCCGGAATGCGGACAAGTAGAATCGAGAGAAGGCAGAGACCTGCCCCATACTCGACTGTATCGTGGACTGATTGTATTTGTCGACCGAAGTAAGTAATAAAGGCGCGAGGGTGGGACTCCAACGGTCAGCGGCGGCAAGCGCGGCCTGGCAGGAATGCTGAAGCGCTAGCCGCATCCTCGTCAGCGTTTCACGATGCAGTCGAGAGAGCAGTGCACTGGCAACAAGTCATGTCAGATCATATCTAGAGTTGACTATTCTAATATCTCATGTTTCGACATGCTGCTTCGCCGGACTCGGATCATCAATGAATGCCCTTTTTCGCCGCGTTTAGCTGGTCCGATTCTGAGTGACCGAACATATTTCCTGCTCGAAAGTAAATGTTGTAGCATCTATCACCTGCCGTTTTGCCTGTATCCACGGGCGTCCACGGAACAGCACAGGACCAATATCGCGACCGTCAGCTTGCAGGCTCACGAAGCAACCTGCATCCAGCCGAGCGTCAAGTATAGCAGAATTTCAATATTGATACAAGTATCTGGCCAGCTTGCCGCATCTCCGCCAACAAAGGACGAAAGGAGTATCTAGCAGTCTCCCAAAGTGCCGTCCCATTGTTAAACCTATGCGCCAGAATAAAGCACTGCCGCACTTCTGTGGGGCAGTACCTACCCTTCCTCCACATCCTCGTCTTCACCCTCTGCATCATCGTCCTCGCCCTCGACCTCGACATACTCTTCGTCTTCACCTTCTGCGTCTTGCAGCGAGGCGTCGTTCGCATCATCATTGACATCACCAGCATCGACATCGGCATCGGCATCAGCATCGGCGTCTCCGTCTACCAGCTCATCCTCGTCCTCACCATCGTCTTCCTTTACATCATCGTCGGCAGCTCGCTCGTTCAATGGAGTTCCAACCGAGCTTCGCGTCTTGCGAAGACTCGGGCTGGCTTTCGCACCCTCGGCAGATTTGGAAGGCTTGGCTTTGCCGGAGCGGTTGCGGTTCCTAGTTCGATCTCGCGTTGGTGGTAACAGCGCCGGGGAATTGCCAAAGACGGGGCCGTGAGCTGTGATGCGGGAGCCCTTTGGACGGTAACCTCCTCTTTTGGCACGATAGATCGTCCCTGCAACGGGCGGGTAAAGTTCGTAGCGTGTTGGAGGAATCGGTGATTTGGATGTCTCTTCGGGACCCTTGGCAGCACCGCCGCCGTCGAGCAGTGCCAGCGCCGGGGGTTTGGCGGGAGAAGCATCACCAGCTTCTCCCAATGGCTCTGGTATCGCAGATGGCGGTAACAGTGATCCTGGTGGCATGTCCTTGATGCCAGCTCCCAAATCGTCGGTATGCCCGTTTGCGCCTGCCGCTTGCTTGGCTTGCTGAACCTGCACACCCTCCTCAGGCATGACGGCCTCGTCCTCTTCGCCCTCTCTGGGAGCAATGGTAGCCAGTGCAGGGCGGTCGTAGTTGGCCAAATTGCTTCTGCCCATCACGTAAGGTGTCCACATGAGTGCGTCTGGATTCAGCCGCACGTAGCCCTTTGCTTCCCATTTCTGAATCGTCTCGTCGAAGTATGCCTTGTCCAGACGCAGAGCATACGTCCTTGTCACGGGATCTCGTACCAGAGCCCTTAAAGCCTCTAGCGCTGCGACAATATCGTCAGCGGTCATGCCTGTAAGATCTGAAATGTCCGCGATGCTGAGAGGACCTTCGTGGTCTCTGAGAAGATAGCAAAGGACAAGTCGCCAATAATTGCGATACGAAACAAGACCCATATCGGATAGTGGCTTCTCCGGAGAACCGGTCTTCTTCTCCACCTTCGTCAGCAGGTAGCTGAAGTCAATCAGCAGGTTACCGTAGCCTTTCCGCTGATGGATTGGTAGCGTCAGAATACACGAGACGTTGTTCAAGCTGCTGGGCCTCTTTTCCTTCGAAAAGTAGCCAACAAAGTGACATCCCAGCTCGTCATACTCTGTCATTATGTAGAACAGAAAAGGCTCGACATCGTAGTAAAGCGTCTTGCTGCCGAGAAATAGCTTAGCAAGCAGACAAAGATTCTGACAATAGGCCGGGTTCTTACGACCATCAACCTCGAACACCGAGACGCTGTCCTCGCGATAAATCTCGTCGCCAGGAGGATGCTTCATTGGACATTTGAGCTTGTGTCGCCAGGCCACGTAGTCGCTGCCCATGTACTTCAAGCAGAATTCGCAAATGTACAAGACGCGATTCCGGCTGTACTCTTCTGGGTACGGTGCTGCGTACCAAGTATCGATCTCCCAGCCGCCGAAACTGATGCATTTGATCTTGCTTGGAGGCCCGGCAACCTTCTGAGCCGCCCGGCTTTTGGGTTCTTGTTCGGCTTCGCTAGCAGCTGCCCTCTCCTTCCACTCCTCCTCGGCAAGCCGCCTAGCCTTGTCGAACTTTGCGCGATCTGATGCCTCGGGGAACGTCTTCTCGTTTGCAGCATCGGCTTCCGACAGGATGCCTCCGTATGGTTTCTTCATTTTCTCGTCTTCTTCCCGTTCTTGAAAGGCGAAGAATGGAGTTGTGTAGGGTGTCGTCGTAGTGGGTGCGTACCGCGGCCTTGCTGGAACAGCCTCTGACCGGCGATTTCTGTTCCTGTTCCGTGCCAGGTTCCGTTCTCGATCTCGATCTCGTTTACGTTTCGGTGCCAGCTTGATCTTGCTTAGGTCTACCCTGAACGCGATCGTCAGTATGTCTGCCGATTTCTCGAGGACGCGCACTGGCAGGAGATCCTCTTTCTTCGGCCGCCGTTGCCTCTGGGGCCGATTGGACGCCTGCGTAGTGATCGTGTCGACAACAGCAGGTGTGGCAGGGTCAGCAGGAACAGCAGGCGTTCGTCGAGCTCGAGACACTGCGGTTCCACTGCGTGCTCTGCTTGCAGTCAGAGGGCTCTGTGACTCCTCGCGGTCTCCTTCATCTTTCTTCGGCTTCTTGCTTGAAGCTCGCGACAATGGCTCAATGACATCTGAAGAAGCCTTGCGCTTTCGCAGTGAACGACTGCCATCCGCAGGGTCATCCTCAGGAATGAGAGTGTTGAAGATGGAATGTGCATCTGGTTTTGATCCTCCGCGAATTGCAGGGAAAAGGTCTCGCGTCAGTCGATGAGAGCTAGTCGATAGTCGGCGCTGAATGGACTCTGCGCGAGCCTTTTGGCCAGGCTCATCAGTAGTCGCATCATCCTCACCGTCGACTTCGAGGTCGTTCTGTGTGCAGCTCGGACAGCGCCATTTCGAGGGTTCCGTGTCTTCGGCGATGGAGCTGTTCTCTCGCGCGCACTGTCGGTGTGCTGCGGCATGTTAGCACATCTCGGTCCCGCCACAACGCAACCTCTTTCATGTCATCACTCACAATTGTCGCCGCACACAGCACAAGCCAAGTATTCTTCAAACTCCTCGCCTGGGTCGTTTTCCTCGTCTTGGCCACAGAATCTGTCACCGGATCAGCCTTGCTTGCACGTGAATGGGACTTCACACTCGGCTTACATGCAATTGTTGCGCGCAGCAATGTCGACCTCGCCTTCTTCCGCATCCGCACTCCCAGCTTCCCACTCATTTTCGGCTTCAGACGCGGACGAATCCTCGTCAGAGTCGCTTTGAGCATCTGCGCTGTCCTGGCCGTCGCTTTCATCGTCTTCCACATCGCTCACCTCGCTCTCGGCATCACGTATCTTGACTGCGCCATGATATTCCTCCTTGGTGACTTCTTCATCCTCTTCACCTTCGGCATCTTCGATCTCTTCACCCTCGGCGTCCGGATCCTCGCTTAAGTCTTCATCCTCAGCTTCCCCATCGGCGTCGGAATCACCGCCCTCCACACCAAGACCCTCCCCGCCAACGGCCAAGCCAATGTCCACATCATCCTCGCCTTCTGCATCTACATCGCTTGGAAGGTCGGCGTCCTCGTGGCTGTCGGCCATCGTCCCAGCAGCGTCGGCCACAAGAACGGTGGAGTGACTGGTCACAGTCGCCCCCTTATCGTCGAAGAAGCCCCAGCGACTCTTCAGGCCCCCCAACCAGCTTCTCTGCTGCGCCAGTTTTGTGTAGTGGTTTCCATGCACCTGCTTTTGATCCTAAATGTGGTTGCCCATACGCTGGTTTACCAAGACTCCTAACCTATAACATCGCAACCTGGTCTGATCAGTGTACTCGTAGGTTTGCGCCCGCTGGAAGGCGATTTTGAAATGAGTGGGTTGCAGCTTGCGCTTGCAGTCGCTGAATTGTTGTAGGCACGAGGGGAGGGAGCTTGTTGTGGGAGCGCGTGAGGCTTATGGGCGTGATCGCGTCCAAAGTAGAGGACCAAGCGACTTGAGGAGGCACTGATCCTGATGCGACGCGTAAATCAGCTTCAATCCGCGATAGAAAGGCTGTCGTGGACACAAATGTGCCCCTTCTCCTGCCGGCGCTGGAGGCTGTCCACGCTGCTGCTGGCGGCGCGGCGAAAGTTTTTCCGATCCGTGAGTCTGCACCTCAGGCAAGCATTCGAGCTCCACGATCATCGCCGACTGGGACATCATTTCGACCTCATTCCTGCGCCCGTTGTCCAGCGTCACACATCTTCTGAGCTGCAGGCGGCATCCTGCGACCTCGCTTTGCTTTCTTACGGTCGCCAGCACATCCTTTCCCCTACCCGCTGGGCGCCATCATCATGGGTGTTCCTTTCGAGGCGTTGCTCCCGTACGGGATCATGGTCGGAGTATGTGTAACTCGCGCTACAGGTCGACGACAGGACTAATTGAGCTGTACAGATGTTCATGATCACCGGTGTCGGTTTGACGGAGATGAGATATTGGAAGAATGGCTGGAAGAGGCAGAGATACAACACAGACCAATGGGACAGGGTGAGTTGTACGCACTACATCGCAAGGAGGAGAAGCTAACATCTCACAGCAAAGTGAGTTTGGGATCGCGCGACAATGCTTTCGAATGAATTGAGGGCTAATACTTTTGAAGTGATGGATCGGGATATGAGGTTAACAGGAAGCATACGAGGTCAAACAGACAGCCCGAAGGCGCCTGCGGGATTCGAGCTCAACAACCCTTGGAGAGTACGTGGTAACCAGGCGTCGCTTGGGGTACGACTAACGCTTTGCAGTTGGAAGCTCGACACAAGTGAAATGTCTTTATGGATGTCCTCTATCAACCAAACAATATCAAGCTTTTTTGTCAAATGAGTTTGAAGCGATAATGTAGGAGCGGCTCGCACAGCGATACGCGATCCATATCGGCATTCCCGCGCTTCCGTTCATAAGCTGCATGTGAACAAGCATGTCTGTCGAGACGATATACATGAGGGCGGGAATTGAGTACAATGGTTGCTTCCGTTGTCATTTCTGATCCTTCAATTCTGCCACCCAACCTTGGATTGCGGCTCGCTCTTTGTCGTCCAGCTTTATACCGAAATACTTCTCCAAGCCTTCAACGCGTTGCTGCTCGTGGCGGCACTCCAGCACGACTTGAACATCGCCCCGCAGATTTCGTTTGAAAATGTTATGAGCGAGAGTGTGTTTGCCCACAATTTCGTCATCATCTTTGATGAACCTGACGCTCATTACAGTGTTCGAGAGCCAGCTGAAGGAATTAGTGCTTGTGAAATAATTCACGATCCCAAAATCCTGCGGCAAAAATTCGGTCTCGGTAAAACAAAAGGCGCCATACCAATCTCCTTCGGGCTCGTACTGGATCTGATAGATCCAGGCTTTCTGCGATTTGTCATGACCCAGAGCCTCCTGAACTAAGCGATTGCGCTGAGCGATGTTTTGAGTTTCCATTCGTTCTTCCAGCTTGAGCGGCTTGATCGGACAGTCGCCGCCGTACGCGACGTCTACCATGTATCTGCTACCGTCGGCAAGAGCTGCTATGACTACTTGATGTGTCCTGTCTTGTCAGCTTTTCGTCTGTGAATGCGGAAGCGACAGTGTTTACCATCCTGCCCAAGGACCCTGTGGAATGCCGTTCTTTCGCGGGCGACTCCGAGCACCAGCTGAATATACCTCGAAGCCAAGTGCGCGAAGCATGTGCTCGAGGAAGGTGTTACCTACAGGACTCGGTTAGATCTAGAAGCCAGAAAACCTGAGCGCAAATGTACCTTGCATGCAATAACCACCCATACCACGCACGACTATCCGCTTGAAGAGCTCCTGGGGGTCCAGTGAGATTGCATGATGCTCTGAATAATGGAGTTCCAGATTCTCGAATGGGACTCGACAAAGGTGGTACTTTTGGAGTTTGGCCAATGCGCTTAAATCATTGCCTGAAGTATGCTCAGGCCGAAAGTTGCGAGGTAGTCCGATATGCTCAAGCCATGCCTCCACTTGTTCAAGTGAGTAAACATTGGTAGATTCGTTGCTCATGACGATCGCGTAGGTAACCTCGGGCACAAGTACAGCTCAAGCCCCTAGCAATACAGGTCCTGCCACCGAATTAACTCGGTGAGAAATGTTGTACCAAGCTTTGCCTGTTTGACGTCTTGGTAGTAATGGGACCTCTTCTGTATGTGGATGCTGGAATCATGAGTCAGACGCTTGGAGTAGTGCCTGGCGGAGTGCGCAGCGGAGTGGTTGAGCAAGAGCTTGTTTGTAGCCCTGGTAGCATACGTAAATTGTAGGTGCTAGACTTTTGGTCACGAACAAATGGCCTGCCAGTATGCTGGGCCAAACAGCTGATCGTGTGCGACACTTGGACATTCTACATGACTTCAATCTCAGAATCTCATCATTCTTTCCGAACAACATGGAGAGCTATCACTACACAAGGTATATTGAAGCTCGCCCAGTATACATTGGTCACTGCATGGTTCGATAGATAAGCTTGTCAGACCGGCAGTGCGCGGGCAATCTGGTAGTGCAAGTCCTGGATTGCCCCACTCCGACGCTTCGTACCCGTGTCACACCAAACGGCCAAAACAGTCACACGGCCAGCTTAGTAGCCATATGGATGGAATTCAAAAAATGCAAAACGCCTGCTCCTGGTGAGGGTCGAACTCACGACTTTCGCATTTCCGGTTGATAGGAAAAACCATATCAAGTCCTAAGACATCGATATAAGAACGACACGCTAGCCACTGCGTCACAGGAGCGTGTTCTCAGAAGGCTTGGGTGGTTTAGGCTTTTAAAAATATTTATATAATCAAAAGAAACTGCTCAAGATATTGACTTTATCATCTCCACTCGACCGCAAAGCGGACGGATTCTCAGACATCCTTGCACACCTACTTTCCTACCTACACCGGTTGCTACCGCTGCAAGTCCAGTCACGACCACATAATACGTAACAATCAAGCCGCACCTATCCTCTGTCACGGACATAGGGGGGGACCCACGAGTCCGGGACTCGGGGACCAATGAATCGAGGATTCACGGTGCTCAGGGA
>UYJD01000001.1:2129474-2163743 GCA_900618795.1 Cyanodermella asteris
ACCTTCAGACTTGACGCCGACCTTCATTGGTCGCCTACATAGTCAACCAACCCGTGCCCGCGTTACATCCTCGTCTTATAGATTTGTTTCGTAGTATCAAATGTTTCTACTCACTTGAGGCAGGTGATAAAGTGTGCTCGCGTAGACTTCCCGCCTCGCAAGTCTATGCCGCGGTAGTACCACGAGCATGCATCCCCGCTCTGTAATGTCCTCGCCTTCATCGTAAGTCCACGCATCCGCAGTAAAGACCCTACCTAGCTCGAACAATAAACGGGCAGAACCCTGCCAGGCATCATGGGTGGCCACATCGAATGCTGGGTTGATATCGGTAAGCGCAAGCCCATGTAGCTTTTGGGTAAAGACGACGACTGACTCTACCGAGCCTCCCCAGCCTCGTATTTCGCATGGGTCTATCTCAGGCGTCAGCGCGATTTGTTGAAAACCCACAATGTCGACATAAAGTAAGTTTCTTTTGCCTCGGCCCAAGGTGCAAGGCTATCTGCGGTCTACATACTGCCAACCGCACCAGGCGCATCACTTGCTGATCGCAGAACACAGGTTTCGCCAGATATTCCTCGGCGCGATCGTGGTTGGTTCCAAGAATAAATCGCCTTTCGAGATCCCTGCGAAGGCAGCATACAATCCTATCGATTTCGAACGAGCTGCCAAGTACTACAACGTCCCATACGCCGGTTTTCCAAGCTACATGCCCGCCTCGAGCGCAACGGTATATGCACTCCATCCAGTGAAAATGCCTGCCCTGCTTGCTAACCTTCTGCAGCCCGAGAGGTGCCTTTGCTATATTGAAGAGCATTATCCTCGGGCCAAACACGAATCGGTCTGGGCCGCTCTCTTCGAAGCGTTCTGGGCTCGACATTTGAACGTGACCAAACCAGACATCCTTCAGACAGTTCTGAAAGAACACTTCGAAGCCACTGAGGTGGGTAAGATTCTGGCTGCAGCAAAGGAACAGAAGTACAAGGACGCTTTGACGGACGACACTAAGGCCTGTGCGGCTACAGGTGCATTTGGAGGTCCTTGGTTCATCGTGTCTAATGATGCTGGTAAGAAGGAGCCTTTCTGGGGATCTGACAGGTTTCATCTGATGTTAGATTTTCTGGGGGTCCCTGTTCAGCACCTGAAAGTGCTGGAGAAGTCCAGCATCTGATGGCATGAGCAACAAAGTACATAGCTTCAAATTGACCAAAATTGTGCAGGCGGATTTGCCAGTTGTATAGGCGCATCCGCTAGAGAAGCGATGCTAGCAGGCTACTGACTGAGGTACTTGCCGATGTACTTGCCGAAGTAGTTGCTCGGGTACTTAACAAGGTACTAGCTGAGGTACTAGCTGAGGTACTGGTTGAGGTACTGGTTGAGATATTTGTCAAGGGAGTTGTCAAGGTACTGGCCGAGGTACTGGCCGAGGTACTGGCTGAGGTACTGGCTGAGGTACTGGCTGAGGTACTGGCTGAGGTACTGGCTGAAGTGCTGGCTGAGGGATTGGCTAAGGTACTCGCAGAGGGACTTGTTGAGCTGCCTCGCTTCGTAGACTTACTAGCACCGCTCAGAGAGCCTGTCATATTGTCCCAGTCAAACACTCTCTTCCACGATGCGAGCCTTGACTAGTTTGACGTCCTCAAGTGGCTTGTCCTCTGCATTCGTCTTGACCAGGCCCATTCGCTGGACGATCTTGAGGCCACTTTTGACCCGGCCAAAGGTAGTATGCTTCCCGTCAAGCCAAGGTGTCGGAGCGAGGGTGATGAAAAATTGGCTTCCATTGGTATTGGGACCACTGTTGGCCATGCTCAAAATTCCGGCACCAGTATGCTTGAGGCCTGGATGAATCTCGTCCTCAAACTTCTCGCCGTAGATAGAAGCGCCTCCACGCCCTGTTCCGGTGGGATCACCGCCCTGGATCATGAAGTTCGGAATGATGCGGTGAAATATCAGGCCGTCAAAGTAGCCTCGCTGAGCAAGTGTTGAGAAGTTCTCACATGTTTTGGGTGCATGGTCCTTGTATAGCTCAACAACAATCCTTCCCATTGATGTCTCAAGTGCAACGTCTGTTGAACCCATGGTGGGGCTTCAAATCTGGTGTCCACGGATACTCAGTCACTGATCAAGGTGAAGTGGCGGGCTTTCCGATGTTGCTCTGCAGGTCTTGTCTGATCTTCGCCAGTCAGTGCCATGATCCACGTGTGCGTTGGAGATGCGACAGACCACTAGTAAACTACTGCAGGCAGCAATTGATGGGAATGTGCGCGAGATGTGCTATGAAGCTGTGCGAGGCTTACTCGAAGGAGGAGTGTCAGATGGGACGTGCGCAGGAGGCTTGACGGAGTAGCACGAGACATACCTGATGAAACACCTCAACCGCTGCTCCCGCAAGGACTAACAATTTATTTAATTGTGAGTTCACTGCGCAGAGGCTTGGAAGTGATGGTCGATAATTCGAGTCTGAAGTGAGTGCTGACTGACTGTCACAAGCGCCTGGTAATGAACGTGAAAAGTGCTACGGCAAGTTTTACGTCGCCTGAACGCCCTCGCTTCTGACTACTACATTCTCCTCACGCGTTGGGCAGCGCGAATCACCGTGTTGAGCTTAACTTCGCCCAGCAATCTTTACTGGTTCTGCTACTAGAAGGAAAGGCTTTCAGATCCGATCCCAAATGGTGACATACGAAAAAGTTGAGCATATCGCGACACCGGCTTAGCGCGGTGCACCTTCCTGGAGTTCATCCATCAACGGCAGCTTCTCACGATCCACCTCTTCTTGCAATAAGACTCAAGATTACAAGTCAATCAGATCAACATGTCAGACGACATGCCAAACAACATGTCAGAATCCTGGTCAATGGAGCTCCTCGGCCAAGCGACGTACATCTTCGTCCAGACACGGCCTCTGATCCCGACCTACGTCCATCTCATACTATCGGCGCTGTTTCCGATCTATATTGGAGCCCATGCATCCCTACACCGTCCGATTTCAGCTGCCAGGCCTCCAAAGAAGAAGCGAGGCGACGATGTTGATCGCGCAGAGCTCATGCTCGAGGAGGAAACTCGGCCAGCGCAAGGATTCGACATGTCAGATGTCGTCTTGTACCCCGTCGCCGCTGCCGCAATGCTCACGGGCCTCTACTATCTCATCCAATACATGGACGATCCGGCTGTCATCAGCAAGATAATAAACGCATACTTGTCCGTCTTTGGACTTGTGGGCGTGGCATCGTTTCTCTCCGACAGTGCCGAGACGATGTTTTCCTACATCTTTCCCACGAAGTACTTTCACATGGGGCGGGTATGGATAGTGGACAGCTCGAAAAGACTCGTCCTTCCACAGAAGATGAATGACCACGACAGGCACCCTGGCGTCCGTCTTTCACCACTGCCTGCTTTCCTTTCGAGGGCGCCTCTGCCCGAGAGCTTCTTATGGTGGGTTCGAGACCTGGCCTATAAGCCAGCTTTCCTGGTTCACATCGAAGCGCTGAAGAAAATGACAAAGCTGTCCCCATCAGTCGTGAACATAAGCGCAGTTCTGGCTTCTGTTGTCGCGACCGCCTACTTCAACTTCGTGGGTCGACCGTGGTGGCTTACCAACCTGCTCGGGTTCAGCTTCACCTACACTGGATTCCAGCTGATGACACCAACGAGCTTCGTAATTGGCACACTCCTGCTCGTACTGCTGTTCTTCTACGACATCTACATGGTCTTCTACACCCCGATGATGATCGAAGTTGCCTCGAAACTTGATATTCCCGCAAAGCTGGTCTTCCCTCGCTCCGCCGACGCAGCGGGGAGGGCGCAGCACGCTATGCTAGGCTTGGGGGATGTGGTAGTCCCTGGCATCATCATCGCTCTTGCGCTTAGGTTCGATCTATACATGTACTATCTCCGCAAGCAGAGAAGAACCACAGATTTGTCGCCACCGCCAACTTCAGAGGGCGAGAAGGTCGCCAAGGCATCCCCTGAGTTCAAGAAGGCAACGTACTCACGAGTCACCGGGACTTGGGGCGAACGTTTCTGGCTCGGAAAACGGTCGTCCAGTATTGTCGGCGGTGACTTTCCAAAGACATACTTTCACGCTGGCTTGGTGGGTTATGTTATGGGACTTGTGGCAACCCTTGTGGTCATGCAAACCTACCAGCATGGCCAACCAGCGCTGTTGTATCTGGTTCCTTGCGTTCTCGGGGCTATCTGGTCGACTGCGTTGGCTCGAGGAGAGATCAGTACAATGTACAAATACACAGAAGACGTCGATGTTGCCCGCAACATCGGCCTCGATTCAGCTTCTATCCTGACTGGTGTCAAGGAGCAGAAAGCGGATCAGCTGATCTCCGAGGAGCGAATCCGATCGGAAGACGAGCGAAGGAAAATTGCAGCAGACGACGCCAGCTCACCAGCAGCAACAGAAACGCCTAAAAGTCATCCGTTGCAAGACCAAGCCGACAAAGAACCTCAGAGTACCTCAAAATCTGATGCAACGTCAGAAAGGACCTCAGAACCGCCGTGGCGTAGTCAACTGAGCGACAAGATGAAGACAGAACTGCAGAATCGCTTGCTTGTCTTCATGCTAACGTTGCCACCAGCAGCGCCAAAACGCGAAAGACACGACCACGGGAGGTCAACAGACTCGGCGGAGGAGGAGCGCTTCAAGGAAAGCTTCAGAGAACTGGAGACCGCAGATGAGCACGTCCGTGGCGAGCCGGCAGGAAAGCGCCGCAAGCTTGCGTGAAGAGTGCAGCACTGTATTCTAGCACCTGCTTCTGAAAAGAGAGCACAGCATAAATAGAAAGACATTTGAATTGCAACTTTTTGTGTCCCTACGCAAAACCCAGGACTGTGTGTCGCTCTCCATCCCAGTAACGCCACCATGCAAAAGCTGAAAGTCGCTTGTAACGATTATTATACAGATGAAGTCGCTCAGCACATATCGCACAAACGAGCGCAATAAATCACTCCTTTACTCGCCCTTTAGCTTGTCCTGGGTGACAGAGAACGCAGTGTCCAGCAAGTCCTTCTCCTCCTTGACGTGGCTAGCCTTCAGACCAGTAGCAACACTGGCACTTGGGTTACGTCCAGCGTACATGACGTGCTTGCGGTCGTGGTGCTCGGTGTTGTTCAAGAGAGTCTCGATTCTAGGCTGAGTGAAGCTCCATGCACCGGCATTCAACGGCTCCTCCTGAGCCCAGACGATAGTCTTGGCGTTGGGGTAGCTGTCGAGGTTGTCGCGCAGCTGAGCCCATGGGAAGGGGTTGAGCTGCTCGATACGGGTGATGGCAACGTTGTCGATCTTGTTGTCGGCACGGTATTTGTGCAGGGCGGCGTAAACCTGACCTGTGCACAAAATGACACGGTCGATTTTCTCGTTCTCAACTATGTCACCAGATGCGTGAGCGGGATCAGGGATGATCCACTGGAAGTGAGAGTCTCCGGTGAAGTCCTCGATGTTGGAGCGCGCAAGAGGGTGGCGCAAGAGGGACTTGGAGAAGAAGATGGTGAGAGCTAAATACGAGCGTCAGCAAGGTTCAATTTACAATTCCCTAGTGAGACTTACGCTTGCGGAACTGGCGGTTCATTTGGCGACGCAAAATGTGGAACAAGTTCGCCGGAGTGGTCATATACGCGATCTGCATGTTGCAATCCTGGTGCTGGCGATCAAGACGGTCGGGCGAGGGGAAGATGCGCGGGTCCTCGTTGCAAAGCTGCAGGTATCGCTCCATTCTTCCTGATGAGTGCTCGGGCCCCTGTCCGTCGTAACCGTGAGGAAGCGACAGGACAAGACCGGACCGCTGGAACCACTTGACCTCACCAGAGGCGATGAACTGGTCAATGACACACTGCGCGTTGTTGGCGAAGTCACCAAACTGTGCCTCCCACATGACGAGAGCATTCGGAGATGACAGAGAGTAGCCGTATTCAAAGCCCATGGCGCCGAACTCGCTGAGCGAAGAGTTGGAGATGACGAAAGAGCCTTGGTCGGGACTGACGTGCTTCAGGGGGGTGAAGGTTTCCTCGTTCTCCTGATCGTGCAATACGGCGTGGCGCTGAGAGAAGGTACCACGCTCAACATCTTGGCCCGAGACACGCACATGGTGGCCTTCTTCGCAAAGAGTTCCAAAAGCAAGGGCTTCCGCAGTCGCCCAATCGATGTTCTTGCCTTCGTTGATGGCCTTCTCACGCTGAGCTAGGATACGCTTCAGGTTGCGGTGAATGGTAAAGCCTTCTGGTGTACCATCCGAGCCAAGCAGCTTGCCAATGTGCTTGAGTCTGTCGTGCTCCACGGCGGTTGGCAGGTGAGGTAGGACCTCAGTGGCGAGCTCCTTGGGTGACTTGAAGCCGTTCCAAGCAGACGTCAGCCACTCGCGGGAAGTCGGCTGGTAGTCCTTGCTCTTATCAAAGCTGTCGTTCAGCATCCCTAGGACCCACTTCTTGTGCTCCTCGATGTCCTCCTTGCTGAATGTCTTCTCGGCGATCAGCTTCTCCTCATACTGCTGCAGAGCCAGCTTCTGCTGAGCTATGCGCTTGTACATGAGCGGCTGAGTAAACGACGGCTGGTCTGTTTCGTTGTGACCCTGCTTACGGTAGCAGACAATGTCGACAACGCAGTCCTTCTTGAATTCGGCACGCCAGTCAGCGGCGATCTGGCAGATGAAGTTCACAGCCTCAACATCGTCACCGTTGACATGGAAGACCGGGGCATCGATGGCTTTGGCAATATCGGTACAGTAGGGCGTCGAGCGGGCGAAACGGGGATCGGTAGTGAATCCAATCTGGTTGTTAACCACGATGTGGACTGTGCCACCTGTGGAGTAGGCTGGCAGAGCATGGAAACCCATGGTTTCGTAGACAACGCCCTGAGCGGCGAAAGCGGCGTCACCGTGGAGCAGGACACCCATTGCAGTGTTGAATTCTTTCTCGTCGTTGTTGTAGTGCTGGATCGCACGAGTTTTCCCAAGCACGACGGGATCCTCGGCTTCCAAATGAGACGGGTTGGCCACGAGAGAGAGCTGCACACGCTTGCCGGACGGGGTCGGACGCTCAAAGTTCATACCAAGATGGTATTTGACATCACCGGAGCCCTCGTCTTCGGGCTCAGCTAAACCAGCAAACTCGCTGAAAATAGACTCGTTAGGCTTCCGGACGACATTGCTGAGCACGTTCAATCTGCCGCGATGAGGCATGCCAATAACAATGTCTTTGACGCCATAGTCGACACTGCGGTCGATGAGAGCTTTCATTCCAGGAATCAATGTTTCTCCACCCTCAAGACCAAAGCGCTTGTCGTTGGGATATTTGGTGGCCAGGAAAGTCTCGAAGCTGGTTCCCCAGATCAGCCGGTCCAGAATGCGGCGCTTCTCGTCGACGGAATACTTGAAAGGCGTAGGCGTCTCGAAACGGGCGCGAAGCCAGTCGCATTGATGTCTGTCGGGAATGTGAATATACTCGACACCGTAGCTGCCGCAGTAAAGCCTTTCACAAGCCGCAATAATTTCGCGTAGCGTCATCTTCTCTTTGCCGTCGACCTTGAAGCGCGGCAAGATGCCAGGACCCAGCGCAAACTCTTGATCCAAATCCTTTTCAGTGAATCCATAGTGTTCCAATTCCAACTCTTTCGGGCGACGGTAGCCAAAAGCCTCAGCCTCTCCGCGAATTCCTAACGGGTCGGTCTTGGCCTTGTGGTGGCCTCGAGCCTGGTATGCTCGCACAAGCAGTTGGACCTTCAAGTGGTTCGCTACGTCTCCGCTGGCCTGCATGCCTAAGCCTGCGCCTGGCATGGTTGATGGGACTCCTCCCTCGGGTGTCGGGACGAGAGTTGGGGGAGGTGTGAAAGCTTGCGATACGGGCATGTTGCCCTCCTCCATGTTCTTGAAATACACCTGCCATGATTTGTGCACACTGGATGGGTCTTCCTTCCAGGACAAGTACATTTCATCGATATAGTTGGCGGTGTTGCCTTGTAGGAACGAGTCGCTGGGGTCCTATGACGGTCAGCTTTGAAGCCGTTGCACACCAACCAGGGATACACTTACGACACCCTTGTTCGTCTCTTCAGCGGCGACGGCATAATGCCTCCTCTGGCTCTGAACGAGCGACAGAGCTCTGCGTGCGGATTGAAGGGAGTTTTGGCGAGCGCCAGCCAGACCAGCTGACTTGGCCAAAGAGCTGCTATAGCGGCATGCTGGACATCTCGACGCAGCAAGCCGCTGGCCTGAGGTTTTCAAAGCCGAGCGAAACATGGCAACGAGAGTGATGAAGAGGAACGGGTCGCAACTTGACGCGACAATTGTGTGTGGCGAAGATGGAAAGGAGGATGAATTATGGCCAGATGACGATGCCAGCTTTGGCACAAGTTCATCACGGCACTTGAGCGCGGCCGGCCAAGTCCGATGCAACTTGCGGCCAAGCAATAATTGCCTCACTTCAGCTTCTCGCCCGAAGCGGACTAGCGCACAAGGCATCAGTAGTCCTCCAGCTGCACCTTTCATGTCATTCATACCGCAGGTAAGTTGACTCCCGTCATGGCTGAGGCCTGATCATCATGCTAATGCTGTGCTGTAGGCCTGTAATAGACTATCCAGCTTTCTGCGGCTTTACAGGCCTCATTTCGCGGCCATAGCCTTCAAATATCATCATTGTCCCTTGCTACGAGTACGAAATAGCAAGTGGCAAACGTTCCGAGAGCGGCAGTAGTCAAGAAATGCCACCTCTCTCGGGCTCTGCGGCATACAATAAGAAGCCAGGGACTTTGACTGTATCTGCTGACGGCAAGATCACCACATGGACCGCCAATGGAGAGAAACACCCTGCCAAACGATTTGATATTGCAAAAGTTGCCAGTATGCCGAGCTTATACATGCCTTGAGCTGAAGTCGAGATGGAACTAATGATCGGATAGACCTCCAACAGACCCCTGCGACAAATCCGAAAGTCAGCCTGAGAATCGTTGAATTTATACCAGAGACAAACGAGCAGAAGAATCACACCTTCCAGTTTTCTGCAGACGACAGTGGCCGAGCCCAGGCAGGCGCTTTGAAAGATGTTCTCGCAAAAGCCATTCATGAATTCAAAAATGCCACGCCATTAGCAGCCGCTCGGCCCGAGCCCAAGGGCGCCGCTGGTGCTCCAGCCGCCATGGCTATAGCCGCTGCTGTGTCTGCTGGCGGACCTGCCGGTGCTAACTCCCAATTCGATGATGCCAGGCTTCTGGCAGACCGAGGGCTCCAGAAGAGGCTGCTGGAGGAGAACAAGCAGCTTGGGAGCACGTTTACAGAGTCGATGAAGGCACGGCCGTCATCCATCGACCTCGCTGCGTTTGACAGGCAATTTTGGACGTCCAGAATCAAGCTGCTAAGGGCATTTGCTATACAACAGACTCAAAAGAAGGGCGACTACAATGTCCTTGCAACCGTCAAACCACGCATGGAAGGGGACGAGTTGAAACTATCCGTCACGCCAGAGCAAGTCAGTCTCATCCTGAGCCAGTATCCCGTCGTGCGAAAAGCGAAAGCCCAGCTCTCAACCAAACTGAATGAAAGCGAATTCTGGACACGATTCTTCCAGAGCAGATTGTTCAAGAAATTGAAGGGCGAGAAAATCACCGAAGCAGACAGGCATGACGATCTACTCAACAAATACTTACAGACCTCGGACGACGATCTTGATCGCGAGAAGAAGTTACTGGCAGCACACGTTCCTCACATGATTGACTTGGCAGGCAATGAGCAAGACAACAGTCAGCGTCAAGGAAATGCTCCTGATAGAGACAATCGACCATCAGCACCAGATCGTGTCCCTATCATGCGCGCTTTGAATGCCTTGAGTGAGAAACTGGTCTCACAGATCGCGCCAAATGATATAGACCCCTCAGCGCCGATTGGGGTAGATGAGGCAACTTTCAAGGAGATGCAGCTTCGCGATCTGGCAGGCGACACCGAGGCTCAGAGATTGATACTACATATCCGTGACAAGGCGAAGTTCTTTGCAACCGGGAAAGGAAATGATGAATCGGGCATCAAAAGCCTCTATGCGAAGCAGAAACCCGATGATGTTCTAAAACTTCTGCGGTCAGACATTAAAACCTCGACCAAGCTCGGCCTGTCGGAAGCGATTGGTGTTGTCGATTCAGACAGCGACGACGACATGGAGGACGGCGGGCAGCGCAAAATAACACACGTTGGCAGTCGGGCAGCCCGGCGGCAAGCTACGGAGCAGGTATTCTCCTCGATAAGGGACCGCCGAGCGCGAGCCAACGACTATTTGGCGAGCACCGACGAGGCCGATATTGCACGTGAATTGGGTCTTGAGGTTGGCACATATCGGAACATTACACTTGCACAAGCAGCTGCGAACGTTTTCCTAAATCACTTCTGGTCTGTCTACCACTCTGGAGACTACACTCGTGCGGGTGAGCTAGGAGGTGTAACCGAAGCTTTGGCTCAGACCTTTCAAGGTATCAAGACTGCGGGTGATGCCGCTGAAAAGGAGCGAGACCAGGAGATTGAAAAGACGAGAGAGCTTTATCGGGCACACTACCAACGGACAGGCAGGCAACAACGTTTCGACAAAAACACTATTAAAGGAGGGCGAAAAGTTATCGACCAACTCATGTCGTCTACCGTTCGAAGCATTCATTTCGCCTTGGAGACCTATAAGAAAGCCCTGGATATTGCACGGGCAGAGGAGACTCAATCATGATCGATCTTCAGTTTTGCATAGCGCTGGCGTTTGTCAAATAGGAGTAAGGATCACGGGCACGTGACCAGCTTTCTTCGGTGTTGTACTACATTCCAGACAGTTGTCAACATAGTACCTTTGTGTAACTGTTTGCTCAAGAACCGGCTCGCCGAGCGCAGGCCCACACATGGAAGCCGGATCCGGGAACTGTGGCAGTCTTTTGCGAGTCCGGATTCGAGAAGGCGTGTTGTTCTTTGAGAGGAAAATGTCATCCTTGCGCTGCCTCGACACTCTTGCGAGTAGACTTGCCGAGTTCCCCGACGCCTGTCCCTTTGTATTCACTCTGCCATCTTCTCTTCGCACAACTTTCCCACCATTCTTCACCTGTTTCCTCTGTGCAGAATTAGCATTTTGAGCTCTACGCTGCACTGTTCAACATGCAGCGCTCAGCTTGGCTGGTTTTCCTTACAAGCTTACTAGTAGTTGTGCAAGCTGAGTCATCGTCGTCAGCAGCATCACCACAAGCGACTATAGCAGGATCTCCGGCCATAGCAAGATTGAATTTCACTGCCTTGCCCGGCTGTGCTGTAAGTCTCGAGACCGCCAGATACTTCGTACATACTGACACTATGTCAGCAAACGTGCCTTGCTACCAATACAGGATCGGCCAACGGATGTTCAGTATCAGACTTCGGATGCTTCTGCGGTAGCTCGGACTTCGTCTCAGCACTGTCATGTTGTTTGGTATCGTCTTGCAACGCAACTGAACAGAAGAGTGGGTGTCATCTCTGTCATTCCGGGAAGGATGCTGATGATTACAGGTTCCCTTGCGTTCGAGGTCGCGCTGTGCGGTGCATACAACAAATCAGTTCCAAACTTTCTTGGTTGCTCACCACTCGACTCTCCCAGCTCCAGTTTTAGCGACACCTTCCAGTTCACATTGCCGACCACAATCATCTCAGCAACAGCCCAGACAGTGACCACAGTGAGCAGTTATATATCTGCATATACCACACAGCAAGCCACTGCCGTGGGAGACTTTGCTGGCGATGCACTTTTGACTGGAGCTTGCACGAATGGCGCCATAGCCAGTTATACCATGAACAATGGAGGCATCATGCAGTTTCCTTACATCGGCTGCTCTAAGGAAGACGCAGCCTGCTGTCCATTTCAACCTGCCTCGCCACAACTTTTGACACAGTGTCCTCGGGACTACTATTCCACGTCTGGGGCATGCTGCCCTTCGTAAGTTCTGCCGCACCTGCTTCACAATCATTCTGCTGACAAGTTTACTAGCGGTTGGACAGTCGCTGCCTCGCCCATTGCAAGCCAAACCTACTGCGCAACTTCCCCCATCTTCAGCATCATACCAGCATCTAGCGCTTCAGGGGCCGGTGCCACGGTAATTTCAACCCAGGTCTACACCCTACGCTACGAGCTGGGCGAGGCGAAGAAAAGTCTCTCGGCTGGAGCTATCGCAGGCATTGCTGTTGGAGCATTCGCTGGCGTCGCTCTACTGGGAATTGCTGTGTTCATCATTCTCCGGCGCAGGCAACGAGCCAGTAAGCTGCGCAAAGCTACCGTAGCTGGACCTTCGCTCGCCGTTGGAACCCAGAACAATTTCCCGCCAATGAAAGCCCTGCCTGGATCTCCTGGCCAAAATTCCGGCCAGCAAATGGCCGAGTTCCCCGACAATTCTTCGCTTCGAAGTGAGCTACCAAGCCCGATGAAGAGTCCAGCTGTCGAGGCAGACGCAATATATACTGCTCGGAGCCCACACAGTGCGACTTCTGCCACGGGCTTCGCACCCATCAGTCCAGCATTATATCCGCAGGAGTTGCCGGGTAGTAGTCATATCTATGAGCACCACCCTGCCTTCTCGGGCTCGGTAGCTGGAGATGGATCACCTCCGCGCACTCCCACAAGATCGCCGCCACAATCGCCGCCGCGAACTCCAAGATCCCTGGTCACCCCTACTCGAGCTCCTCTACCTTCGTCACCGGGTAGTCCTGAGCGGAGTCTAAATTCGACGCCTTTGTCAGCCAACCCTCTGTCGGCACATCCATCTTATCAGGCAGAGGAAGAGGCGGCTGGGTACGAGGTCGGGCGAGCGACGTAATTACATGATCACCTTCATTGAAACGGCAATTGTGTGGAAGCATTTGAAAGCGTTATTGTCATACTACAAAGAATATCTTCTCTGGTAATTTCTTGTTCATACAATGCGGTGCGCCCCGTGAGTTCTATATGGCGAATGTTTGGGGCATAACATCGCCGGCAGTTGCGACCCGCAGAACGGGCTGTCAGAAGTGGTTTGTGGAGATGCGTGATGATCTGAAATCGGCCGTAGGTACTACCTAGTATGTTTCCAAAACTATTTGCGGAAGAGGCTGAGTAGAAAACTTTGATAATACCTGATTGTGTCCCTGCAAAGGGACTGACGAACGTAGAGATCAAGGTAGGGTGAAGGCGACGAGTACAACGACTCTTCCCAGCCCGTTCTCTTCTTGTCTTGCCTCGATGAACGGCTCACTCAATTCAGCTTTTTGCCGCCTGCTTTACGAACCCAACTTCACGGCAACCTTCCAGACCTTCAGACCAATTGCCTTGGTTCCAGTCCACCATTCCAATCTTCTCCTGAGCCACTAGAGCTGCTCGATTCCTCCACCCATGGTGCTCACTTTCGGGATTGATCCTGATGATCTGAACCCCATCCAGCTCGCCGAATTCAGTGCTGGAGGTCCCGTGGTACTTGTCCTGCGGAATATGCACTCTCCCAAACGTAGTGAACCTAAATACCCCATCAGATCGCGTGTCCTGCGTCGCGTTCGTCACATCTAGCAGAAAAGACCCATCATCAAGAATGCGGGCATAGTCGGACGCACCAGCGAGGATCGAAGCGTGCAGGGCCAGGGCTGAAGCTGTAGTCGGTGACATAGTAGTCGTGTTGAAGGTCCCACCATCAACGATGGCAATTACATAGGTACCTGGTGGAGTTGGTCTGCCGTAGACGGCCTTACCGAGGATGAACTGGACATCAGCGACATATTCCAGGGTGGGATCGGCGCTGGAGCTGAAGGTGTACCGTCGCTCGAAGGCGCAGGCGAAGGGTAGCAGGACTCCGAGTGCTGATGCGATCTTCACACTGAGGGTCGCAACACGACTGGGCCTGCATATACGGATGACTGATCGTATGGTTGTGGAGTGGAGGCGCCAGACAGGTTAGCCACGACTGCAGATGTGCTCTTACAGCTTCGTATATGTAGTCGGATCTTCTATTTCCACACTCCGCTACCTTTAATCATGATGACTCGCAGAGCTAGCCCAGCGCATCTCTGCATATAGCGATACGGCAATGCATCCGCGGTGTCTCTTTCAATCTTCCCGCCTTATTCACGCCCTCAGAGAGTGTCTCCAAGTCTGAACGAGGCTTCAGAAAAGCCAAGCTTACTGGCTCAAGCTTTCGAGAGGCGTGACGACCGAAGCGGAAAGGGATAGTGATGAGTATGTAGTGAAGCTTAGCACACGGCACCATTGTTGGTGTTTCCGAATGTTCAGTGCAGCCGCGCCGCAAAGCAAGGCAACCTCGGAGCGACGGCAAAGCATCTTAAGTGCTCCGCCCATGTTTCACATCTTCACTCCTAGCTCCAATAAGCACACGTTCGCTTAAAGTTTGACGTCCGCGTCCTCGACACGCGCCGGCCTGAGCCTCGTCTTGAATCTCCGACTGCAACTTTCGACGCTGCGAAGCCACACACGAGCATGAAACCACGGAACAATCGTCCCCGGACCAATATACTTGGAAACGAGCATGAAGCCTGACCTTGCAAAGCTGCCTGACTGGTTCTGCAGCCTTGCAGAGAGTCCTCCTCACTACCAGAAGGCCAAGCTTGCCAGCCCGGCAACGCTCACTACTGTATACAACCATGTACTCAGCCTCCGCGGAGCTGAAGCCTTCCTCGTTGGTCCCACTGCAGCGTCCCCATGGCGCCTTGATGCGTCTAGTCTGTTTCCAACACCAGAGGCACGTTCACAAATCTTCAGTATCCCTGCGTCTTTATAGTGCCCGTCACGATGTCGTCTGTTCTGCGCCATCAGTTTTGCCCTCTCTTTTTGATCGTTCGGTAGTTGACGCCTCATTCCTTTCGGTGGGCTATCACGTTCGCTTCGTTCTTATCCTAAGCTCTGTGAGCTCTTTTGTCTCGTATATTGTCTATTATTTCGATTCCGTTGTATAGACTAACTCCGTATGCATTTCTCTCCAGCCCGCGACCTGGCCCTGGTGGTCCTCACAGGCTCCTCCCTCCTGAAGCCAGTCTTGGGTGCCGCAACTGCGAAGGATTATCTCAGCCATGCCGAGCAAGCCGCCCAGCTGCTGCTCGACAAGTACTATGACCATAACACTGGCCTGCTCGCCGACTTCTGGTGGAACACCGGCGCCGCCCTGACCGAGCTCGCCGATTTGCAGGCATATGCACCTGGCACGACGAACCCGAAAATCTCCGACGTTCTCTCAAACACCTTCGACAAGGCCAACGATGCTAACAGCACCGAAGCGGGCGAGGAGGGCAACTTCATCAACGGCTTCTATAACGACGAAGGTTGGTGGGCGCTCACCTGGATCGCATCCTACGATCTCACCAAGGACGCCAAGTATCTCCAGAAGGCGGAGTACATCTTCGAGAACATGAAGGGTGGCCTGGCGACGGACACAAAGTGCGGAAACGGTATCTGGTGGGACAAGGCCAAGACTGGGATCAATGCGATCGAGAACGAGCTCTTCATCTCCGTGGCCGCGCACCTTGCGAATCGTGTTCCGGAGAAGCTGAACTACTATGCCCACTGGGCCGAGCAGACCTGGGACTGGTTCGCCACGTCCGGCATGGTCAACCTGACCGGAAACATTGTCCAGGATGCCTACGACTACAAGACGTGCAAAGTCAGACAGGCGCAATTGTCCTACACTCAAGGCGTCATCATCGGCGGTCTCTTGGAACTGCACAGGGTTTGCAACAAGACATACTTCATCACAAATGCCACGGCCATTGCGGATGCGACCATCAGCGTTCCGAGATTCAACAACGAGCAACACATCTTCTCGGAGCCCGTCGGAGGGTTTGAGAATAACACTATGCAGTTCAAGGGTATCTTCATGAGGAACTTGCGCTTGTTGCAGAGACACGTCCCGAAGCAGTCGTACGTTGGTTTTGCAACCCGCAACGCTGACAGCGTCTGGGCTAACAGATGGACTGAGGGGAAATTCGCTGGACAGATTGGGCCATTCTGGGACGAAGGATACCGACACGGCGCCTTACATGACCAGCCACATCTCGGGCACATCTGCCCTGCTTGCTGCTGGCGCCATGGAGATGCCCCAGAACACCCCAGACGTTGTCACCAAGCGGTCCTTCTCTCGCTTCTGGAGCCGCAGGACGTAGCTGTCCTGGTTCGAGGGCCCGTCCCACCTGTACATAGTCTCTGCTGGAGTGGTGCGATCAAAATACAATACATGTGTACGTCAAGTTCGTCTAGAAATTCTCAATATGAGTACCGATTCCGCGTTCCTTTGCCAGCTTCATAACATCGCTTCCGACGCATATATCCATCAACCCGATGCCAACGCTCTTGTAAATAACATTGCCGCCTTCGACCCACTTTCTCAGACCCGAATCACTATCTTTGCCTTCTCCGATCTCTGCCTCTTGCCTTTCTTTCCTCCTCACCATGACAAGCTCGCCAAGCTCGACCATATCTTCACCTTCGAGCCCGGACTGTATGACCTCGCCAGACTCTTTCAGACAAGCTTCCAGGCTGTCTACCACAATCACGCCGCCGCGCTCCACATGCTTGTGAACATGCCACTTCCTCCTCCCCTCCGGCGACTGCTCTTTATCCTTCCCGACCTGATGCCTGATCACATCCGGATGCAACTCGATCATGTCCGGCTGGTAAGACCCAACCAGCCCAATATACCTCGCCTTCCTCCTCCCCTCGGAGCTGGTCAGCCACTCCGGCGGAAACAGCGGCTCCCTGCTCGGCGTACACGCGAAAATGGCATCCGCGGCCCTGACACGCTCCTTCAAGACCCGATGATACTCGCCAAACTCGCTGCTCAGCAGCGTGAACTCGACATTCTCCTTTCCGCCCTTGTACGCGCGCCTCAGCGGCTCCCACCGCGGATCCTCGAAGATGGCCTTGAAGAGCTTGACGGCCGTCTCGTAGGTCCGCGACACGACGTGGACGTGGTGTATATCGCTGCCCCGGAGCAGGAGCGCGAGCCGAATGTGCCAGTACGCCTGCGCGCCCGCGCCGAAGACGACCAGCGTGTGCACGCGGCTCCTCTTGGAGAACAGGAAAGTCGTGGCCAGGGCGGTCCGAAAAGCCGTCAGCGTGGTCGCGGACATCCAGCCCCTGGGCATGCCGAGCGCGTCGAGCAGCGTCAGCGTGCCCCGCGGCCGCGTCGACGGCAGGTCGTCGGACTTGTTGCACGAGCTGGGGCTCGTGACGGACGACGGGTCGGCGCTGGTGTTGAGGCAGACGATCTTGACGCCCACCGTCTCGAGGCCGACGGACGGCATGAACAGCGCCGTGGTGCCGCTGCCCGTCGGGACGGAGACGCGCTCGGGCTGGTTCGTGGTTTCGGGCCCGCCGGTCGAGTAGTCGTGCAGGGTCTCGGCGAGGTTTGTGTGCATGTGGCGGACATCTTCGGCGGTCAGCGAGTGGAGGAGGTCGCTGACCTGGCCGTCACCGAGGACCGTGACAGGCATGATCGGGTTGTTGGTGGAGGGATGGTGAGGAAGGGGCGGTCCGGATTGAAGGAAGTTAAAGGCGTCTCCATTGCGGGAGAGAGAAAGGGACGAGGTCTCGGGGACGCGGTTGACGAAAGGTCTCAAATTACTTTTGGGTCTACTGGGATGGGGGTACGCAGCGTCTTTGGCGGCTGAGCTTTATCTTGGTGGGGCCGCAGAGTGCCGTGGCTGCATGACTTCTGCTACTGCCGCGATGGTCGATGGTTCGGTATGATAGTCAAACTTCAGTCGAACCTCTCTCAAATCAGCGAGCCGGATAAGGTGACACCAATGCTGCCCTTGTGCGTCTCCAAGTATGCGAATGAAGGAAGTATCATCCACTCAGCGCCCTTTCGACGACCACTGTGCACACGATCCATCCCGTTCACGCCGGATTTGGGCTCACGCTCCAGTCAATGCTCGGCGACTTATCGCGACATTCGCCGGACTATCAGAGGGTCGATGAGCAAAGCAGACCAAAGCAAAGCTTGGGTACTTCAACCGTGGAGTCCCACCAAATGAGGAGTACTGGGTGCCACGGGTGGGCGCTGCCATCTCTGACGGGTTGGCTAGAACGCGCTACTGGCGTACGAATGTCTAATACATGTGCATGGGGAGAATGCTTCCTGATCTATTGAATTCTTCTTTTGCTACAAGACGCTCCTCGTGCATACACGTGTCTGCTTAACTTGCAGCACTAAACGCCTTGCCCCCATTCCATGCAACATCGTGCATTAGCTCAAAACAAGAGCCATTGATAAAGTACATAGAAGAAATCGCATATGCCGCTAATTCTGATTCCGTTCAACCACGTCGCTTGTCCGCTTCGCGTTTCCTCGTTGCCCCGACAGCGGTGAATGTACGCCTGGCGAGGGTAATGGAGTAGGCAGTGGTGGAGGCACCGCCAACTCGGGAAGTTTGATATTGCCATGAGGTTCCGACTCCGGTCTGCTCGGCAGCTCTTGCCCAGAGATCACCTTCTTGATCTCCTCGAGATCGAGCACCTCATATTTGACGAGACCTTGAGCTAGGAGTTCCAGTTCCTTGCGCTTCTCCATGAGAAGATCGTACGCGCGCTTTCGAGCCTCCGATACCATTTCCCGAACTTGTATCTCGACCTGATGGCGCGATTCGCTCGAGACACCCTGATAGTCGAGGTTGATGTCCCCAATCGTGTCTGACATGCCGTACGCTGCGACCATGCTGCGGGCGATATTTGTCGCATTGGCGATATCGCTCGATGCGCCAGAGGTCACGCCATCTACGCCGTAGATGATTTCCTCCGCAGCCTTGCCGCCCATGTTGACAGCAAGTTCAGCGAGGAACTGCTTTCTGGATTTTGATACTTGGTCGAGCTCCGGGAGGAAATGTGTAACCCCGAGCGCTGGGCCTCGGGGCATGATCGTCGCCTTGTAGACTTCCATTGCCCCTGGAGTAAAAATGCCGACTAATGTGTGCCCGGCTTCGTGGTACGCTGTCGCTAGCTTGTCTTTGTCTTGGATGACAGCACTCCTGCGCTCAGCGCCCATCATGATCTTATCCATGGCCCAGTCGAGATCCTTGAGAGTCACTGCCTTCTGCTTGTGCTTGCTTGCACGTACGGCAGCCTGGTTGACAAGATTCTCGAGCTCCGCACCTGAAAATCCCATGGTCTTGCGGGCAATGATGGTAGAATCAACGCCCGCAGCAGTCGTGATCTTCGTCAGGTAATGGTCGAGGATTTTGATGCGGCCGCGAACGTCGGGCAGAGGGACAACAACATTTCTGTCGAACCGACCCGGGCGGGTCAAGGCCTTGTCAAGCGACTCTGGAAAGTTGGTAGCGCCGATGATGATGACTCCCGAATCTTCTTCAAAGCCGTCAAGTTCCGTGAGAAGCTGGTTGAGGGTCTGTTTGTGGTAGCTAGCCTCTTTCTCAGAGCGCTTGCCGCCAATGGCGTCCAATTCGTCAATGAAAACAATGGCGGGGGATTTGGCGCGCGCTTGGGTGAAAAGCTCACGAATGCGCTTGGCGCCCACACCAACGTAGATTTCATCGAATTCCGAACCAGCCATGTAGAAGAAAGGAACACCAGCCTCTCCGGCGACGGCCCGAGCAAGCAGTGTCTTTCCGGTACCGGGGGGACCAGTCAACATGACACCTTTAGGCAGCTTTCCACCTAGGGACGCAAAGCTCTCAGGGTCCTTGAGGAATTCTACAAGTTCTTGTAGCTCCTCCTTGGCTTCATCGCAGCCGTGAACGTCGGAGAAGCGGGCCTTTTGTGTCGTGGCTTCAATACTCCCAACACCTGATGCGCGTCGCAGAATACCAGTTGTGTCAATCAGGAGGTGAACGGCGACCAGGCAGAAGTAGCCGATAAGACCAAAAGTCAGGAGCATCTTGGTCCACTTGAATATCGTCTGAGACCAAGATTCTTCGGTGATAACATAGATGGGTGCCTTTTTCGAGCCTTGGTCGCCAGTACCAGAGACCCGAGTTGACATGGCAGCAGCTCCTCCGTTTGACCTTGCGGCAATGGCATTTGCAATAGAATGAAGAGTGTCTCCGGAAAGATTTGACGATTGAGGTTGTCCGAAGGCGGCCATGCCACCGGTGCTCTCGGCGGCGCCCCCATGTCCCAAACGCTCGAGAGCCTTGACGTAGGTTGCTTGGCAAGCAGCGTTTGTAGCATAGCGACCAGTCTGATATCTCTCAACCACGATAGCAGGCATGTTGGCGCGGAGGAGCGCTGCATACAGAGCATTCTGCGCAGTGGCGCTTCCGGGGTTGTTATTCGCCGTTTGTTCCATGTGAGCCAGAAGATTCTGAGAGCTAGATCCTGTTGCAAATCTCTTCTGTGTCAACGCCCAGGTACCTGCACGCGAGTTGGGATAGGTGCGGTTCAGTCCGAAAGGCGGGATTGCCGGTGGCGGACGGGCCGCACTTGATAGACATCGTGATAGTGTGAGCGAACAAGGCCGTGAGAATGTTGACAAGATGAGACTGGTGGGCTTAGATGCCGACAAGGGCAGCTAGAAACATGGTGAGATCTCTGATGGTGGGATGTTGAGTGAGGCAGAGTAAATACCTTGAGCAGGCCGGTGCCCCGAGAGGCCATGGTGAAATGTTGAGGCAGAAATGACGCTACAATACTAGCATGTTCTCACTCAGCGTCCCGAAACTCGGAAACTCAGGCGACAGAAGAAAGGATCGGAGAGATAATGAAGCGCTGTGAATGCGAGAGCTGTGAAAAGCAGGCGATGGCCAGCTTGCGATGTTGGCAGCGCCTTCGAATCGCCAGGCCGGACTCGTCGGAGTCTGATGGCGCTGAGTCAGCCGCTTCCACAGCGCCTTCGCCTTCCATCTGCGTCGATCAACGTCAACGATATCCGACGCAAGCATACTAAGTACCTACCCAAGGCTTTGCTCAACGTGTGACACATCGCAAACAGTGTTGTGAACCTGCAATATTTGTTTACAGTACAAGATCTTCATGTCTTGTCCCATCAACGGCGAACCGGCAGTTGTGACCTGAAGGTCAAGTACTTATGAATATACGTAAAAAAGATGTGGAATTATCGGATGACACCCGAAATATATCGTCTTTTCGCAACACTTTGCAGTAGTCTCATGAATGCAAATCATCCACTACATGATTGCAATCCCGTTATCATTACTGCTGAATCGAGCTTAAGACTATTGAGGTTTGTTTTTGAACTGCCTGGACATGTTTCGAGCCAGAGCCAAGAGTAATCAATACGGAAGATAGTACTGTAGTATGCTTCTTCTTCATAGGCCTTTGTACAAGGTACCGGCAGAAAGATTTGACATTCAAATACGCGTCGCTGATGTCGAGTGCGCAATGAAGGGCTTCCATAATTCGATGGCGTTGGCGCCGGAGCTCGAGCCCGCGTCAGACCATCACATGTCAAGTCCCCACGCCGACAGTCAAGCATATGCGGCTGCCAACCGGCTCTGCATATCTCTGCTGCCAAGCGAGCATACCGTCCTGACGAAGTCGCGATATCATCGCTGCTATTTCATCTCCCGCAGTGTCCTCAGCTCGACCATGCAAGCGCGAGCATGGCTTCGAATTCCAAGCCTATCCTCGGCACGCGCCTACGCGACAAGTCCGTGAGCGAGGTGGTGGCAGCTCTGACCGAGTTGTATCTATCACGACGCACCGCGATATCGAGAACCGTCTATCTTACACTCCTGGTCGCCCTGATCAATCGAATACGCAATGCCATCAACGAGCAGAAGGCTGCTTCGGCCCATCAGGAAGCGCTCCGCAAGAAAGGCCAAGGTGCTACCACCGGAGGAGCCGAGTCGAAACCAAAAAGAGTTGGACTGAACAGAGAGTTTGCCAGGAATCTGCTGAGGCTGTTGAAGATTGTCATTCCAGGATGGAAAAGCAAGGAATTGAGGTTGTTGATCAGCCACAGCTTCTTTCTGGTAGTCAGAACGTTGATCAGTCTATATGTTGCGGATCTCGACGGAAAGATGGTTAGCAGCTTGGTAAGAGGCAAGGGCCGGGAGTTTCTAGCGGGGGTCGTCTGGTGGATGGTGGTAGCTATACCGGCGACGTTCACAAACTCGATGGTGAGTGGGCCCCTTTCAGGCGCAAATGCCTAGCTAACCGTAAGCAGCTTTCGTATCATCAGTGTAAACTATCATTACAGTACCGAACACGACTGACCCAGCACATCCACGAAAAGTACCTCTCCAATATGACCTTTTACAGTCTCGCAAATCTCGACGATCGAATCAAGAACGCAGACCAGCTGGTGACTGTGGATGTGTCACGCTTTTCGAACTCGCTGGCCGAGCTATATTCTAACCTGGCGAAACCCCTCCTCGATCTTGTCGTATACAATTACTCTCTCGCTCAATCGGTGGGCGGAGAAGGATTGTTTGCAATGACATTACTTGTGCAGCTTTCTGCCAACCTTATGAGAGCACTCACACCCCCATTCGGCAAATACGTCGCTGAAGAAGCTCGATTAGAAGGCGAATTCAGATTCGCTCATTCGAGGCTTATCGATACATCGGAAGAAGTGGCTCTATACCATGGTCACGAGGCTGAAAAAGACACCCTTGACAAAGGCTACTTTACCCTGATCAAGCATGTCAACCGCATACTGAGGCGCCGGTTCTACCATGCCTTGATGGAAGACTTTACGATAAAGTACTTCTGGGGAGCCCTTGGCCTGCTCCTTTGTTCAGTACCAGTATTCTTTAAACTCCCAGGGCAAGCAGCAGCGGGCCTCGGCGATCGAACAGAAACTTTTGTCACAAACAGACGAAAGCTCCTTGGTAGCAGTGATGCATTTGGGCGCATCATGTTCAGTTACAAGGAAATTACAGAGCTTGCCGGCCACACGTCGCGTGTCGCCACACTACTCGATGTGATGGACGACATTCAGCGCGGCCGCTTCGAGAAGAAACTCGTAAGCGCCGCAACAGAAGGTACTGGACCTAGCTCCTCGGACTCCAAGTCCACGTCCACTCCGGCCCTTCTCGGCCAACGCGGCGAAGTCGTTGAATCGAGCGACATCAATTTCGAAAATGTCCCCATTGTCTCCCCAGCCGGTGACATCCTGGTCCCCGGTCTCACCTTCTCCGTCCCGCAAGGCAGCCACACTCTTATCGTCGGGCCAAACGGCTGCGGCAAGTCATCGCTCTTCCGCATTCTCGGCGGTCTGTGGCCTGTCTATGGCGGTACAGTCCATAAGCCTCCGCCCGAGGATATCTTTTACATCCCGCAACGTCCCTACCTCTCCTCGGGCACTCTTCGTCAACAAGTCATATACCCAGACTCCGTCCGTCGAATGCGGGAACGGGGCGTCAGAGACGAAGACCTAGAATCGCACCTCAAAGCTGTCGGCATTGAACATATCGTCTCCCGTGTCGCCGAGCAGGGAGGAGATGACAACAAGCCCGTAGGCGCTGGACCGGATGCACCCGCCACGGGCTGGGACGTCAGCCACAGTTCCTGGCACGACGTGCTGTCGTCCGGCCTCCAGCAGCGTCTCGCCATGGCGCGCCTCTTCTATCACGCGCCCAAATACGCAATCTTGGACGAGTGCACGAGTAGCGTCACGCTGGAGACGGAGAAGGCAATGTACGATACGGCCAAGAGCATGGGAATCACATTGATGACGGTCAGTCACCGAAGGAGTCTTTGGAAGTATCACAACACGATTCTGCAGTTTGATGGACAGGGTGGTTACTTCTTTGGGAAACTTGAGGCGGAGAAGAGGGCAACGTTGGAGGACGAGAGGGAGGAGCTGGAGAGGAATCTGAGGCAGGTGGACGGAATGAGGGAGCGGCTGAGGGAATTGGAGGAGAGCCGAGGGGAGATTCAGCGGGAGCAGCGCCAGCTTGAGCAAGCTGAGCAGCCAGAGGAAGTTTTCGCGGAAACAAGAGGAGAGCGGCGATGCGGAGAAGAGTGAACTTTTTGCATAGGCATATCGAGAACAACACATTTCGAAACAGTTGCTTTACTTGGACACGGTTGATTTCGTATTCGTGTAGTGCTTTTATCCTACGCTATTCGTGACCTTGCGAGCTTCGACTATATGTAGGGTGCGAAAAGAGGGCTTCAATGGAGCACTTAGCCCGATGCTTGGCCAAGTTTCTGTTTGTAGGCTTGGCTAGGTACATCAGTAAGTCCTTGGCTGCAAACTTGCGTCACGGATGACGTCTTTATTGGTTTCGTGTGCTGCCACCAGGAACTCTTGCTTAGGTGCGCACTAAGGAATTGATCGATATGAGGAGCTGTTCATGCCCTTTGACCTCTTATGCGAGTAAGCAACCAGCCTAGTGGCAACGGAGAATATGTGGATCACTTGCGGCGTGGAATAGAGTGCTTTCTGCGTTGTGCGATTTAGAAGTTCAAACACACATACTACTATCGTCGGCATGCCAGCATTGACTTCGTTATCTTTCGTCGCAAAACACCTGCTCGATCCAGCGTGTCGTCCACAATGGCTACGCCAGTTTTCCATCCACCGAGATTCAGGTCGACTTGCACTCACGGGCTTGGCTGAACCTGTATCTCTAACGTCTCGGCTACCCGTTTGTGTCCAGCCTCGACATCATTCTTCTGCAGAAGCTCGGCCTCGCCAATACTCTCCACACTTTCTGTGGGGCTGTCCGTGGCATGTGTCTTGAGCTGCTTCGGTTTCATGAACGGGTAGTGACCGGTCTTCTCGTGGAAGCGTAAAACAAGGAAGAAAACGATGACGACCAACCAGTACAGGTTGTGGGAGAGGACGCTGCCGTAGGTAGCGCTGTTCTGCCAGCCGAAAAGGGAGTTGAAGATGCCCCAGCCGCCATCGCTGTAGATTTCCGGGTTGCAGCAATTGACGTGCCAGACCGACTTGCGGATGTCGTAGGAGCCGGGTCCCGAACCGGTCTCGGCGGCGTCGCCACCCGTGAGCTTCTTCCACTTATCCTGCTCGAAGCTCCAGACGGCCTTGCTGAAGAGACCGGCGGAGATGAGATAGAGGAAGCAAGTGCTGACAATGAGGAAGATCTGGATCTTGGCCATGTTGCCGCCCCTGGATGTGTGATTAGAAACATTCTCGTAGTCGGCTCAACAGATATGTACTTACTTGTAGATCAGATAGCCTATCAGTCCTCCAGCCGCAAGACCGCAAATGACAGCAAGCGGGAAAGCTGTTGCAGGCAGACCAAGAGAGACGCCACCGATGAAGACAACGGCCTCCAAGCCCTCACGCAGGACAGTGATGAAGGGCAGGATGAAGAGAGCGTACTTCTCGCAGAACCTCTTGAACCTGTTCTTGGCGGTGCCAGTCTTCAGACTGTCCTTGGACTCGATTGCCTTTGCGATCTTGACTCTCCACTTGTCCTGGAGCTTGCTCACGCGGAGAAGTGCAGCGCCCATGATGGTGATGACAATGGAAGCAACCAAGCTGAACGCGCCCTCCCAATTGTCCTCGGCCGCGGCCCAAGAGTCAAGGCCAATGCCATAAAAGGCACCGATCATGCCTGCTCCGATGGTTATGGTGATGATAAGTCCTATGCCGGTGCCCCACCAGACCTGTCTGACGAGCTTCTTGTAAGTTGCAGCATCGCGCTCAGGACCGAGTGTCTGCTTGAGAAATGCAAGCAGAATGGAGACGATGATTGATGTCTCGAGACATTCTCTCATGCAAATGAAGAAGACTGGGACGGCGAAGACGTCTGGCATCTTGTAGTTTGGCAATGAGAATAGACTCGAAAGAGCTGTCTGGCTGAGTGCGGCTCACAAGAAGAAAGAGCTGAGAAACAGAGTCGGGTTGGGAGAATACGGCGAAGCCGTTACTACTCCGAGCGTGGTCCCACGTGCCTGTGGATGCAGGCTTCGTATTCAGAGCGTGGTGATCCGAAGAATGAGAATTTGAGTCTGCAAGCGAGCCGGCTGATAAGATCGAAAAACGTGCCCTGGCTGAGCGGGAGGACGGAAAGATGGCTCGACATGACCAGGGATGATTTGTCGTACAATTCTACGAAGCTGCAGCTGGGCCGTGGCTGAAGTCAATAGGAAATCGAGTGTGCGGATCAGATAAAGCTTTTGCCGCTATCTGATCCGCCCATTGGCCAACCACATGGAGAACCCCGCCGTTCGTCTTACCACCTCATCTCCACTCCAGCTACATCCCTCGCCGGTTCACACCGACCGCTGTCCATCCTTGCCCATCCTGGTTGGGTCCGACCATGACTTTGCCAGAGGACCGCCATCTAGACACCGTGCCCGTCGGTCGGTCGTGGAGAACACATGGAGGTTCCTGCTCTACCCAGGGGCTTTTGCACTACGTTTATGCTTGAGCAGCTGATTTTGAGCCTGTCCGTGGATCTGTGAACAAAGACCATGTGCGACTGTAAAGAACGTACGACCGGCTGTCGCAAGTGCACAATCCGATAATGCAGCTGGAGTGATGGGGGAACAGATGGCAACAGCTTCCCACTCAGTCACCGGCCGAGCGTCGCCCCCTGCTGCCCACTTGCAAAGCTTGTCTCACGCCACAAAAGAATGTTTCCGACCAGTGACCCGGCTGTTACCATTATTTGGCATTGACCAGGAAACGCAGACAGCAGGTTTCATACCGCGTGAGAGCTCGTGATCCTAGTCGAGACGCGACTTTAGCCTTTTTCTTCGACCTGAAAGGAAATTCTCTGCTACAAGCGCCTCGCTACTGAGATCATCCAGCTTATAGGCCGCAGGTGGCGCATCCATGTCGAACTTTTCCAACTGATCCCTGGTCATCGGCTCCCGCCTTTGCTGTTTTTATCAGATACGATAATCTAATCAATCTCCCCAGCGGCCACTTTCGTCCCAGCATTCGGTTCCAGCGACCCCGACATCGCTTGTCTCAATCCATTGCCATCTCCCTGCCTCTTCCACCTGCGAACTCAATGTCAGCTCTGTGAACTATAGTGCTGAGCAACCACCATTCTCACTCACACTACAGGACCCGAATAATTCAATCTGTGAGAGACACGACTGCTCAATTGATCAAGGATCCTCACGTCGTCTACCTCACAGTGGGGCACGATCAGAGTTTCTTTGATCCCTCATCTTTGGCTCAACGTGTCTGACCTACAGGTGCTGGGCCTTGAAGATCCCCACTGTTGCTTCTAGGCTGTGCCCAGCATCCCCGCTGGATGCCCTGGAAGGGTCCAAGACAGTGTGGAGTCCTCTGACATACCTTCCACAATCCGTAGAGGTGTCGAAGCTTCGGTTGCCCGACCAAAAGATTAGCCTCTTTCAGGCTTTGCTGTCCGACGGATAGTCGCGCGACCTTATCGGAGCCACGCAGGCCACACAACTCGCACGTTTGCTGCCCAGTGCCTTCTGCTTTTGCGTCCAAGGACATTTCCCTCGTCACAGCTCAGCATGGGAGCCATCCACCGAACAATGGTATCATCTAGCATCATGCAGTTCCTGCTAATGCTGGCCGTCCTTGCTATCATCGCCCAGGCAAAGACGGTGACCTACGACTGGAACGTCACTTGGGTCGACGCAAGTCCAGATGGAGTAACTCGACAAGTTATTGGCATAAATGGCAAGTGGCCACTACCTGAGTTGAGGGCATCCGTGAACGATACTGTTCGCGTCAACCTTCAGAACCAGCTGGGAGATGAAACAACCAGTCTGCACTTCCACGGTCTATTCATGAACGGCAGCAACCACATGGACGGACCCACAGGAGTTACTCAATGTTCTGTGCCTCCAGGAAGCTCAATTTCGTACGAATTCAACGTATGTCCTCGATCCAAGATGTGGATTGAAAGTATGCTGACTTTTCTTTCAGATCACGCAGCCAGGCACCTACTGGTACCACAGCCACGATCATGCTCAATACCCCGACGGGCTGAGAGGTCCTATCATCATTGATGACCCGGATGACCCTTTCAAAGACATGTACGATGAAGAAGTCGTAATCACCTTGTCCGACTGGTAAGCAGCATCAGACTCACAAGCACGAAGCTTCATTGCTTACTGGTCTAGGTATCACGACAAAATGACCGATCTTCTTCCTGCGTTCGTCAATGTCGTCAATCCCACCGGCGCCGAGCCAGTTCCAGATGCGACTCTCATGAACGACACTCAAAATTTGCAGGTCGAAGTAGAACCCGGGAAGACGTATAAATTCCGTTTCGTCAACATTGGCGCCTTTGCTGGCCAATATGTGTGGTTTCAAGACCATTCGATGCAAGTTGTCGAAGTCGATGGTGTCTATACACAGCCAGCTGATGCCGACATGATTTACATGACAGCTGCGCAGAGATACTCAGTGCTGGTGACTATGAAGAATGACACCAGCTCCAACTTCGCCATCAACGCCGCCATGGATCAGGATTATTTTGACACTGTCCCCGACGGATTGCAAAGTAATTCCACCGGCTTTCTCGTGTACGATGCATCCAAACAGATGCCTGGCCCAAGCTCAGTCGACGAGTATGATCCTTTTGATGACTACACACTGGTCCCTCAAGATGGCATGGAGTTGCTCGATAATGTTGATTACTCCTTCGAGCTCAACTTCCACATGGACGATCTTAGTGACGGCGCAAACTACGCCTTCTTCAATGACATAACCTACGTATCGCCCAAGGTACCGACCCTGTATACAGCACTCTCGTCGGGCACGTCGGCCAACGTGTCGCAAATCTACGGCAGTAACACGAATGCTTTTGTGCTCGAGAAAGACCAGGTTGTGCAGATCGTCGTCAACTCCATGGACCCTGGCAAGCACCCCTTTCATTTGCACGGACACAACTTTCAGGCCGTCTACCGGTCACCAGACAACTACGGAGCGTACAATTATAATGAGACGTTTGCAAAGGTCCCTTCCCGACGCGATACCTTCATGGTCAACCCGAACGGCAATGTTGTGCTGCGCTTCAAGGCTGACAACCCCGGTATCTGGCTCTTCCATTGCCACATTGAATGGTAAGCTGAATCTGACTCGAACATGACAAAGCGGCGGCTGACACGTGCCCAGGCATTTGGCCACTGGCCTCATTGCGACCATGATCGAAGCTCCCTTCGACATCCAGGCCCAATATCCCAATGGCATCAATAGCCTGCCAAAGGACCACGTTGACGCATGCAAAGCCAACAACCAACCCTACCAGGGCAACGCTGCCGGCAACTTGAACAACCTGATGGACCTGAGCGGCGAAAATCTCCCTCCACCTCCCTTGCCTGCCGGCTTCACGGCCCGGGGCATCGTGGCATTAGTCTTCTCCTGCGTGAGCGCGTTCCTGGGCATGGCTGTCATTGGCTGGTACGGTATCGGCGAGATCTCGGACAAGAAAGGCGCCGGTGCCGCGAAAGTGCAGAACGACGGACAGGCCCAGACACGAGAGGTGAGCGGGGAGGGTAAGTCATCGACGGAAATTGAGCAAGCACGATGAGTTCACACAGGAAGTTGAGCGAACCTTTTGAAAAATAGTCGATGGGTGAGTCGTAAATGATCTTGGTAACCTGATGTGCGCATGACTCTCAGCAAATTGCGTTGTGAACAGTACTCATCACCCGAAGACGTTGATTAGGATTGAAAAATGCAAGCTATGTGCCGGACATCTGCGTGCTGCACGCGTGTGAACCACTGATCCAACTCTCGAGATACTTGGTTACGCACTTGCGTTAGTGTTGAGGTGAGTCTCTAGCTAGGCACTAAGCCAGACACTTGGCAGGCTGGCTACTCGAACGAGCATAGAGTGAGTAGCTAAGAAGATACTCAAACAGCTCATTGGGTCAGTTCTCGGATTAGCACTTGACTCGATATTTCAAGACATCGACCTGATCAGCCACTGAGCGTTCAGCGACGTGACTACCAGTGGAGTCATTGTTGACGCACGTGCGATGTAGAAAGAAAAATTGCCTTGTTGTGCACAGAAGACTGCCAAAGCGAGATGGCTTGTATTCATTCCGATATCGTCTCTCGCGTCTATGCTTCTACTTTCCTTGACGCAAGAAGAATTCAGCGGCAAGAGATGTATCGACTCCGGATTGATGCAGCTGCTCAATGCCCTCTTCCAGCAGCAGTATACCTGGCCATCTCTTCACTTATTCCCGACAAGCCAGAATCGCACGCTGACAACCGCCCATTTGCAACGTCATCCTGCTGGCTCGGACTCGATTGATTCGTGTCGGTGCGAGTGAGCACGGTGCGGGTGACCGAACCCTGCAGCGGCCGGTCTGGATGTGACAACGCACACGACTTGGCCTTTGTTGGAACAGCGCTGGGACGAAAGAGCTTCTTGAAACGTTTCAGAAAGCCCGAGTGTTCTAGAGGAAAAGGGGTCAGCGTGAGCGACAGGTCCGTCGATTGATAGCGCCAGGGCAAATAGCATTGTGCAGCTGCATGTAGATGATTGCGAGTGCCGATTGCGATCGAGCAATTTAACCACAATCATGCAGTTAAAAAGTCGACTTTGACGAAGCGTTGGCGAGCAAGGGGCAAGCAGACAAATCCTTGGCTGCCTAGGAGAACTGGGAGAGACAGAATTTATCTCTGGAATTTCTGTGCGCCGTGGAGAGATTGATTAGTTATTACCTTTCTCATCACGCGAATCCCACTGCGCGAGCAGAATACCAGACATTGTACTCCGGCCTCTGTGATAGCAAAAGGGGCTCCGCGGCCTTCTAAGCGAGCCTCACATATCCCAGAAGTCTATACGACGGTCGAACAACCGTGACAAGGTAGGGGAAGGAATCGTGGTAATAAGATGGCCTTGTGGTGATTAGTGTTTATGCCGCTCCCATGCAAGGTTGTCACCATGCCGGGTGGTTCAGGCTTGGGTTTGTATTGTCTTAGTGTTGGAATGATGGGTGCGGGGAGCTGCAGGGTCTCCTCAGACAATCACGGGTGAAGGGACCTTCGCGGACTTGAGTTCATCCGCGCCTGGACTCTGCAGTACTGTGCGAGATACAGACACGAAGTACACCAGGGCATCGTACTGTGATGTGTGCCCTGGACAGATCACGGCTGTTTGAATGCCGTATATACGGGACATCTGTGAGCCCGCGGAAACCGGTAATACACGCCGGTGATTTGGATAGATCACTCAGCGAGTCAAATTGAGGTCTGTGTCGGTCGGTATGGCGGAAGAATTCGACTCGATGTTGGACCACCACTGCAACGTTGTCTCACCGCTGCCAAGCAGGACGATGAACGAATAGGCGCATGAGGAAACATGGACCGGAGCTTCTGAGGGGCTCTAGACGTAAATACAAATAGTCCCCATCAGTCGGATACGAGACTTTTCCAGGCACCTCGCAAATTGCAGCGGTCACAACATCAAATTGAGTTGAGGTTGAGGCTGACAGACGCGCATCATGTCAGGTAAAGCGCTTGTCTGATAACAGAACCAGGAGTCGCAGTCAAAGAAGGATTCTCCAGATATGATGCAGCTCGTTGCTCGCCTGATGGCAAAACAGAAGACCAGACGCTAACGGCTCGCCTCTGGCCGCGGGCGACAAGGCCGCAGAACGTAGAGCTGTTGTTGGCCAGGCCATGGGAAAGAATGTCAAAGACAAGACGTGTGGTTGATGCAATCTCCCTCATGCGGCACGAGCTTGGGGGTGTGGTAGCACAGGTACAGATGTGGAATATCGATAGGCGGATGGTCGATGATGCCATGGCGAAATCAGAACAAGGATGTGATTCGCCATGAGAAGAGCGCCAGCTGGCCGAGGCGGCCGTAAAGAGATTAGAGGGAAAACAGAGTTCAGCTCTGCTTTGCTGAGCGGCAAAAGAGTGAAGTCACGCCGGGATCAGGCTGCGGCGCATCAGCGTGGAGGAAGGCGTGAAGACGTCCAGGCCTCCGTGGAGCTGTCCCAAGCGGTTTAGCGGCAGACGTGAGCTAGGCAGTTCTGGGTCGCCCCTGCCTGCTGGCTGCCAGAAAAGGCAACAATCGCTGAACAGAGTTGCCCGCTAGGCCGCTTGGGGACGCCTAAGCTCAGCTGCGCTTGCCTGTTCACTCCACGATGATGCCCATGTTGCTCCTGCCGTCCGTTGTGATTCGCCGGGTGGCGCCTGCCCTTTGACATTTGGCCGTCATGTCCACATCAGAGCAAGCAATCAGGCCGGATGTTCACCATCCGGCTTTTGCAGCTTTCTGCGCCCAGAAGGTACGCAGGCTGAGAGCTCGCAGCCAGGACAGGTAGCTCTACAAATACATCACCACTCCTGCACTTTTCCCCTTCGTGCTCCTCGTGGCGATCGTCAACTCTCCTCGTGCACTTCAAAGCCCTGTCGCTGCAGCTTTCTTGCCTGTCTAGTATTATACAATCCCTAATCGAGTCAACTCTCTTAACTATAATCATAATGTTCACCAAGACTGCTATCGTCGCCACGGTGGCCGGCCTTGCCGCCGCCGCCCCGGCTCCCACCTCCAAGCGTCAGGTCAATGACGGTGAGTTCTCGTCAAGCTTCAAATGTCGGGTATCGGATACTGATTCTCACCAGGCGTCATTCTCAACTACGCCCTCACCCTCGAGCACCTCGAGTCCAAGTTCTACCGCGAGGGTCTTGCCAACTACACCCAGCAGCAGTTCATCGACGCCGGCTTTGCTGATCCCTTCTACACCAACTTAAAGGAGATCTCCTACGACGAGGACACCCACGTCAGCTTCCTGACCAGCGCTCTGTCCGCTGCCGGCGTTGCCCCCGTCGCCGAGTGCACCTACGCCTTCCCCTCCACCGACGCAAAGTCCTTCGTTGCCGTCTCCCAGATCCTCGAGGGTGTCGGTGTCAGCGCCTACCTTGGTGCTGCAAAGTCTATTGCTAACGCAAACTACCTTACCGCCGCCGGCTCTATCTTGACCGTCGAGTCGCGTCACAACGCCTACATCCGTGCTGCTCAGAAGCAATCTCCTTTCCCTCAGCCCTTCGACGCTCCTCTCACTTTCGACGAGGTTTACTCTTTGGCCGCTCCCTTCATCACGAGCTGCCCTTCATCCAACGCCGCTCTGCCCGTCAAGGCTTTCCCGGCTCTTGCCCTCGGCACCACTGGCACCATTGCCAGCGGCCAGACCATCACCCTCAGCACCCCCGGCTACACCCTTGTTGCCCCGGCCGGTGCTCAGCTCTACGCTGCCTGGATCGCCGTCACTGGCCCCGTCTTCACTGACGTTACAGCCGTCAGCGGTGGCTTCACCACCAGCATCCCCAAGGGCTTCGCCGGCCGGAGCTACGTTGTCTTGACCACCTGCAAGGACGCCGTCAACGACGACACCGTCGCTGCTGGCCCTGCCATCGTCGACATTGCCGGTGCCGTCGGTACCCAGTAAGCATCTCGCTCGATCAGGTTTCCAAGCTCGTGGCATTTGGGGAGGCGAGTCCATATTAAAAAAATGTCGCGTCGCGCTCGTCGTGTTTGGACTCGGGCACGGCACTAATGGCGCACCGATCATCTAAGGTGTCGATTTGTCAATGCGTAATGGTATTGAGACGAAGCTTGACCATACGTGGTCCAAAAACTCCCGACCGGCTCTGATCATTCTGTTTTGCAGACATCTTTGCCATAATGAAACACTATTACACGACCCAATCATGTCCAGTATGAATTGTGATCGAAGTAATCGCGTAAAGTCCAAAACATAGACCTGACGACATGTCGAACTGAATTGTTCGTGGTGTTGCATGTTTGATTTCCCTTTTACCCTGCCATGTGCATTGCACTGGGTGTTGGCCAGGGTGGTATTGTACAGTGTCGACGTATCACGCACGCATATCTTTGCTGCGATATTGCTCGGCAGACTTTTGGAACAGTAAGCAGGTTCTGAGGCACGCCCCAAATCCCTCAGTTTTCCCTTTAGCAAGACCCGACACAGCAGCAATTACCCAGGCCTGAAGCAGCTCCCCGCTCTACGCGGACCACTCTCTGCATCGCATGTCTTGAACTCCGAGATTGCGCATTGCCACATGCGGCTCTGGGCGGGCTTTTTCTGGGTTTGAGACTTGCATACACGTCCGAGCTCCCGGAATCGGTCGTGGTGCAGTCCACGTCTCACGTGAATTCTTGCAACGCTGATTGAGGTCTTCAGCGGGGGCCTGGTGACTAGGTTTCGCCTTGCAACGTGCCGAGCCAAGTAATCGCAGCGTACCTGGTTTTGAAGCCGGAGCGTGGTTTGGTTGGGGGTACACTGATGATAGTTCGGTCCGCTTCCCGCTGGAACTGTTACGCACTTGTGGTTATTGTGCAGGCGCCACCAGGCAAGAGAGCGCGCAGAATCACCTTCGCAGGTAGGCTCCAAGTGTCACGGACAAAGGAAAGACCGATCAGACGTCAGGGACGCTGATCC
>UYJD01000001.1:2163768-2210756 GCA_900618795.1 Cyanodermella asteris
CCGTGAAGACCCAGACCTACGAGCAACACCTTCAGACTTGACGCCGACCTTCACTGGTCGCCTACACAGTCAACCACCCCGTGCCCGCGTTACACCAAGGTATAAGCTGAAACTTTCGGGGGGCGGACTCGAAGATGCACCGAGTCGAACATGCATAATATTTAGTGGCAACTCAGCGGGAAAAGAGGAGAAGAGTAAGATCAACTCCGAGAGGAGCAGCAAGGGAAGTATGAGGGAGCTGAATACTTCACTAGAAAAGGTGCTTGACAGTATTCCTTTCCGAAGTCTTCGGGACGGCGCTTCGCAAAGGACCTCACATGGTATACAGCTATACACACGGCCCAACTCGCACAATGCATGAAGTATCACACACAGCAAGGCTATCGATTTCTTGGCTGGACAAAGAGGCAGATGTGCACCAGGCATCTCGCTGACTGTCGAGCCAAACGGGCACATGAAGCAGATTGTCGACCAGTCTAGCCACCCAGCCATCGGCCAGAAAGAAAAGTGCAAGCACATGGAGCCAAAGAGCCAGAAATTCACCGCCTGATGAGCACTGCAAAGCACCGTAACAATGCAGACAGTGGTCGCTGCATCCCTGTCCGTCTAGAGCCGCGCTCGTGAGAGGGGTCCTTTTCGCGTACCAGGTCAGAATTCGACACTCGATATTCGCGCCACGGCTCCACGATATCATTTGGCTCTCAATAATTTGCATGCAGGCCCCAATCCGATATGATAAAAGGAAAAGATAAGCACAACTATGAAAACAAAGTGGGATAATGGGTGTGGAGGGAGGTCGAGGCAGAAGGCACCTCGCGTTTATCGCTGCCGAGCGCGCTTAGCTCATGATTAGATAAGAGGAATGATGGACTAACCGCCGACCTCAGCTCAGACGACATTTCAATCCACCTGATCGGCATTCGATCAATTCGAGGTCGTAAAGCGCCCTGTAAGTGCATGTAGAATGCTGTGGGTTCGGTGAGATACGAAAGCATTGTGAATAGGCAATCGAGCCATGTCTTGCGCAAGCAGGTTGGCTAAATAGCACCGTCGGCAAGCAAACTGGGAGAGCTACTGTATCACTCTGTCGATATTGCTCGAGAAGATTGTAATCTGCGATGGGCGACATGACAAGCACTGCGGGGCACACTGCTCGCTAAGTGTGCAGAACTTCTCCAACACACTGTTAAACGTGGGCTCTTGTGTAGTACCAAAGGTATGGTGGTCAATGAAACTATGCTGTCTGCAACGGTGGACGACGTTCATTCCAGCGGCGCTCCGTTCTTTTGTCGCTCCGGACTACCAGAAGGAATTGATCAAAGGCTCTCGTCAGGTTGGGGTACGGTTTCGAGGTTTTCAGGAGTCTCCGCAGGTGGGCAAGCAGGAAAAGCTGCTGGCGTCGGGCTAAACGTGTCCGCTCGAACCGACCTCTCGGAATACCTCAACTGCTAGAAAATCCGAGCTGACAGGGGCATGACTTGCTGTGCTTGGGAGAAATGTGTGCTTGCTACTTGTCCTGCATCTCTTGCAGGTCTGGCTGAAAGCTAAGTCGAGGCCGGCGTTCGCTAGGCTTCGATGTTGAAGTTAGTGGATGCAACTGCAAGGGCCACGGCAGTCTCGTACAGGCTCGATCCCGATTCCTGCACGTTCGCAGTCTCATGCAAACCCAAGGACAGACTCCACCTGGGCACTCGCTGTCCCTTTGGCGCAGTTTGTGACTAGCCTGAGCCCGTACCCACCTCTCCCTAACAAGCAACGTTCGTATGGTTGTTGTACGGCGCTACGAAAATGGCGCAGTCACGGCTAGGGTATATTCTGTAGAGGCATTATTGTTTGCTCAAGAAGCTTGCAGGCCCAGTCGTGCAAAGTACGGGCGCTCTCGGAGGTCGTCCTCCACAGTAAGTGCTCGTCAGCATTAGTGAGGACTGACGGCGCTCTTGACTCTGGTGCCTCAACAATTAGCTCCTCGAGTGATCGATCGAGACAGCCACAGGCGGTGATCGGTCCCTGCGTGATTATTATCGTCATTTGTGCCCATTCTTAGCGAACATCACGCCAGGATGCCGAATGGAGGTCTCATCATCCTACAACTGTTCATTACTTTGCACGTTAAGACCGACCGAGACCTCGCCAGTCCGTGCGAATAGCTCGGCCTGACAGGTGTCGTTGGCCTAAGATCAGGGAGCCATCTGGCCGAACGAACAAAGGAAAGCTAACCAGTAGGGCAAGCTGGGGTTCTGTGGGGCTAGCTTATAGATTCACAGTAGATAGACGTTAGTGAGAGTGTGAGGACCAGGTCACAGATTGAGCAAGTGGAGGGGTGGACCTCGAAGTGTATGCAGACCATTCCCCCGTCTCTCGACAGGGGCTTCGATCGGAGAGCTCTCCTCAGAATAGCCAGAGCAAGGACTCTGATAGGATCGAGACGGGTTTCCTCATGATCTGGCTGTGGGAGACTCGAAGGAGTGCCTACGAAGTTAGCACCCCAACTGACGCGGCGTAACCGCACCGCAACAAGTATTGAGACGCAGCAGCAGGCGCACACAAATGCCACGGACATGGCCACAAGCCCACCACGGCCATCATGTTGGATGATTGACAAGCAGGGAAGCGGAGGCTGAGCCGCTACAAACGTCGAAGCGATCCTTTCCTTTGGTACAGACGGCGCTCTGTGCGGCGGGCTTGGCGCCAGGTGTGTGATGCAATATGGAAAGTCGAAGTGCCTGCAGTGCTGCACCACCAAATCATCCTTGCCAGTCTCGTCTCTGCCTCTGCCTCGGGCGTCCGGCCACCCACTTACAACCCTAAACATAATCCGACACTAGCTTCGCCCGTCTCCACTCTGATTGACATGGCTGTATACGGCCAGGAATAAGAAAATCTCGCGTCCCGCACTGCCAACACCAGCTATACTCTGTCGAGCATGCCGCAGCGGTGGCTGCCTCATAGTGGCCTTCGTGCCCTGCAAGCTCGTCCTCAGCCTTGCCTCCTCTGCAAACACCGTCTGTGCCCTCCACGATCTTTTCAAACATCCTCTCGCCGTGGCTTCGCCGATCCTGGACGTCGAAGGCCTTTCCGCACCCGCTTACGAGTTGCTTTGCGGAATACGAAGATGCAATGGTACACCATACCTGTTAGTGTCGGCATTGGCTTTCTTGGTGGCTTCCAATTCTACAAGACCTCTCAGCGGGAGAAGGAACGGATCGAAGAGGAAGACGCCGAAGCAGAGCGCACAGGCAGACCACCTCGCCGAAAACGTGTCAGACCATCCGGGCCATGGGCGGTACAGGTTAGCTATTACTTGCCTCTCAAGGCAATTTCAAGAGCATGGGGTTGGTTTAATTCTCTGGACATACCATACTACATGCGGGTTCCTGGATTCAAGCTTTACTCGTGGGTCTTTGGTGTCAATCTATCCGAGGTGGAGGAGGAGGACTTACACGCATATCCCAACCTGGCAGCATTTTTCTATAGACGGCTCAAACCCGGGGCTAGGCCCTTGGATCCTCGAACTAATGCTTTACTGTCGCCGGCTGACGGGAAGGTATTACAGTTTGGCGTGATTGAACACGGAGAGGTTGAGCAGGTCAAGGGAATGACATATAGTCTCGAAGCACTTCTCGGCTCGGCTTCGCCTAGTCTGAGTGGTGAGCCTGAACACATCGACCTAGACAGCTCCAAGGTCGCCCGACACCAGCACTTTGAAAGCGATGAGTCGATCCGGGCTGACGAGGAATTTGCAAACATTAACGGCATTTCTTATACCATGACCAATGTGCAATCCGGGAACAAACCGAGGAAGGACGAGCCAGCAGACAAGAGACAAGTCTTTGATGCATCGACTAAATCCAAGTCCAAGTCAGTCACAGAGGTCAGGGCGGACCTCGCGTTGGCGCCGTCGCACCAGCCGAATTGGTGGCCATTCGGAGAGCCTCGTGAACCTACGGCGCTATACTATTGTGTCATCTATCTCGCGCCCGGAGACTACCATCGATTTCATAGCCCCGCGCCGTGGATTGTCGAGCGTCGACGGCACTTTGCCGGCGAACTATATTCAGTCTCGCCGTATCTTCAGCGCACACTCCCCGGACTGTTTACCCTGAACGAGCGTGTTGCGCTCATTGGTCGCTGGCGATGGGGCTTCTTTTCATACACGCCTGTCGGGGCAACAAACGTCGGCTCCATCGTCGTCAACTTCGACTCCGAACTGCGAACAAATAGTCTGACCACCGACACCGCGGCCGACAGGGCAGCTGAAGAGGCCGCAAAGAGGGGAGAGCGTCACGTCGGATATTCAGAGGCGACTTATAAAGCCGCCAGCACTGTATTGGGAGGTCACGCCCTAAGACGAGGAGAAGAGATGGGAGGCTTTCAGCTCGGCAGCACCATTGTGCTAGTATTCGAGGCACCCAAGGGAAAACGACCGAGCTTGGATGAAGGGTGGGATGGCAAGACCCTCAAAGGTGGCTGGAAGTGGGGCATCCACGGCAACCAAAAGGTCAAGGTCGGAGAGGCTCTGGGCTGGGTCGAAGACGAATGAATAATTATTAGAATGCGGACGCGACCCGCCTGCTATCCGCCACATATCCTCCACACGAAGCTTTGACGACGCCGCCAAATCGCAAGACCTTTGCCGATTCCGTCAAGGTGACCCCCCACCTGGAAACACGTGCGAAGTCGAGCAGAACCAACCGCAAGACAAGCGCGTTTCCGTGAACACTGCCCGGCCGACGGGTCGACAGGCTCGACAAAAGTCCGAAGCATGTACTTTTTGAGCGAGCGTTACGTTTTCCAGACTGTATAGTAACAACGAAGAAATCGCCCGCGACGAGTAGTTACTACCACAAACTACGAAACATGGCCATGGTCTTGCACACTGCTCTACGTGACTGGTGACTGAATGAGGTCTCGAGACAAGTGACGTTCAACAAAGCCGCGGAACAATGTCTGGTCGAGACACTGTCCGAGAACAAGGGAAGTATCGCTTTGTGCTCTGCTTGACGACTACACTATGCACACACAGATAGAAACTCAATCCAAAGTCGTTGACACAGTGCCTGCACAAGCAATGGGCATGGAAGTGGCGCAGAAGCCTCGTGTCTTTGAATATCCCGTGTGGATTGACTAGCTAGGAGTGACTGACAATGTCCCGCGGGCTGAACGCGGAAGGGGGGTGTATTCCCCCTTGGGGTATCTGAAGCGAACAACAAAACGAACAGATGCTTTTTTTCCCTCAAATACGCGACTCTCTGTAGATCGCCTCGATGAAGCGGGCTCTTGCGCGTCCATACCTACCCTGCACCTTGTTCCTGCAAATGCAACTGTAAAAAAACAAAAGATGGGCAATGAGTGTGTGATGCCCATGCACGCTTGAACGCTCAATCATGTTAGACCCGACGGTTTCCTCTCGACTCCCTCGAATCACCACGTGAAAGCCTCCTCCCAGAAATCGACCTTGCCCTCCTGGACCACCGTCCGTGTCGCCTTGCGAACATCATCCGCAATCGCACCAGCGCCGCAGACACCGACACTCATGGCGCCGATACGCTTCTCAAAGACCTCCCACACGATTTCCGTGACGGGCGGGCGGCCAGGATACATCTGGACGCGGTTGCTGGGGCTGCGCACCTCGTCCGGCGAGTTGGGTCGGGTGACGAACATGCGGATCTCGAGGACCTCGCGCCGGCTCTCCATCTGCAGAATCTGCTCCATCCAGGGGCGGACCCACTCGAGCGACGCGCGGTCCTTGAAGCTCCACACCAGGACGATCTTGCGGATCGCGGCCCGGCGCTCGTCGCGGCACTTGATCAGGTCTCGCAGGTGCGGCATCATGTGCGTGATGCCGACGCCGCCGGCGAAGAGGAGCACGGTGCCGTAGCTGTGCAGGGACTCGAGGGCTCCGTAGGGGCCTTCGAGGAAGCCGACTGTGCGGAAGGTGCCGCCAGACGCGACGGCGCGGTCGTAGAGTTTCTTTGTCATACCCGTTCGGCGGGCCATGACGAGGGAGATGGTGGAGATGGTGTTGACGGGAACGGCGAGGGACTTCTCGTCGCGGTCGGAGCTTACGGAGGGTTTGCGCGCATGCTTCGTGACGTGCTGTTCCGACCAGGCCACGCTGAATGGATGTGACTGCCAGTATGAAATTCGCGGAATATAGGCGTAGACGTGGGTGCCTGGCTTGGGCTCGAACGCGTTTGGGAGATGGAAGGTCACTCGGCAGGCATCTGCTGCGAGAGCCTCGACAACCACGGTTGTGACACCGCGAGTGTAGGAGATGTTGCGGTAGCAGAGCTTCATGAAGCGCCAGATTCGATCGTAGAACCAGATGCAGAAGACTGCAATGACGTAGGGTGTCTGTGGTAGAGGTCCAAGGTAGCAGTGGGCGAGCACGCCGACGAGGATGACAAAGGCCAAGAACTGGTGGACAATCAAGAAGGTCTCGTAGGCTGCGTGCCGTACAGGGGAAGGAGCCAGAAAGAAGATGAGCACCATTCCGGCTGTGGACATCATACCATACTGAAGAAAGGGATCCTTGGCCAAGGCGTATCCAGCACCTTCCCAGCCGAGAGCGGTGTGTTTGTTGATCAACCAGGCAACGGTGTGGGCGACACCTTCAATGATGACCACGCGTCCTATCCAGCGGTGATAGAGGTTGAATGTGTCGAAGGGGATCTGGAGAATCTTGATGAAGGGATTGTTGCGACCCGAGAGAATAAAGAGCAGTAACATGTTCAGGGCAGAAAGATGTCCTGTCCTTCCACGAAACTCGGCAATCGCGGCTTGCTCAATCTCAACCGTAAAGTCCAGCATGAGACAGTATATGACGTTGCTCGCCAAATACAGGCCCAGCAAAATCAGGTCGAGTCGGCCAGGCAAGGTTCCCATGTTCGCGGAGGCTGTAAGGCGCATCTCGCGATTGTGGCGGACCTTGTGTATGGGCGCGTAGATGATATGTCTCTTGACCCATGGCCAGAAGTCGTTGTTGTTGTACTTCCAGTAGTTCTGCTGGACGGGCTCGCTGACCAAGCTGGTGACGTGCCTGATGTGGGCATTGAACAGGTTGAAGCCTCGTACGACGACCACCATCAGACATATCAGGCCAACGGTAGAGTATAATATCCTCGTCGAGACATTGTCTAGTGTCATGTTGACGCCCGTCAAACCAGAGGCAAACTGGGCCAGGTCGGCAGAATGGGCGTCTTCGCGCGGGACCAGCTGGAGGTCCATGGTGTGTGGTAAGCTCGAAGCTAAGGGGGTTGGCTGTAAAGCGGGCATGGATGTGGCAGGAGTGGTGTATATAACGAGGGTGTGTCGAGATGACCTGCAACTCGGGCGTGGCGAATTTGGAAGCCTTCGCGGGGGACAAGAAGGAGAGCTGTGACGCTGCGATGGTTGTAGGAAGGGGAACGGTTAGGTGGCGGGAGGGTGGTGAGTCTGAGTGAGTGTAGAATTATAGACAATTAGGTGGGTAATAGTCGGGACAATGAGCCATTCAATGGCACATCGGACAATTGAATGCAATTGTCATGAGCTATAGAGACATCAGCATCAGTGAACAGTGTGCTGGCTTTGAGCCAGACAAAGAAGCCAACTGCCCGAGACAGACAACGAGCCGAAGCGTGAGTCTGACGGCACTGTACAGCGCACTCACTCACCTTTGTGCGAAGGAGTGGCAGGGAACAGGGCCCACAGCTGGCATGATGACGCCGTGGCGAGAGAGAGTCGTGAAGCAGAAGAAGAAGGGCACCTCGGCGAGAGTGTGGTGGTTGAGTGAAGTGAGTGAGGTGAGGTTGGAGAGAAATTGTTGGTCGTGCGTTCGCCGGTCGATGACGATCGGCAGGGGAGAAACGTCAAGCTCTCGACCTCGAATGATAGTAGACGTACGTATGTAGATGCGCAGCAACACGAGATTATGGAGATTCTTATTCGTGATTAGGGCCCTGCCCTCACTGGTCTCCACCTGCAGCTTAGACTGTCGCGGTGCGACGCGCGGCGTGCAGCTATTGATGCGTGAGTGAGCGGTTCTTATCGCGCCGGGCAGGATGAAGCTCGCTTCTATAGCCACAGGGGTGGCAGAGGTGTCAAAAGAAGTCCCAAACGATGGCGAGTTTCAATAGAGGCGGCCAGGCCTGCAGATATGAGGCTCGACGGGGTGTTTTGCCAATACGCCTGCGCCCCCTCAGCGTGCCTCATACAGACATCAGACACGAGGCCCGACAGACTTTGCTAAGGTGTGGGCCATGGCGGCGGAGGCGGCCGTGCGACAGCAACAAGTCAGCAGCCCGGACGACTCTGACAGGTCCAGGGGCGAGAATAGTACCGTGCAGGCGTCTGACGAAGCGTCGGACGCAAGAATTCCTTGGGAAGCTGGTCGGAAAGGTGGCATCACAACGTGGACTCGAGCAACGGCAGCCAATCGCGACGGTTCCAGCGCTCCGTCTCTCACAGCCCCTGACGGAAAAAGCTGGAAAAGGCTTGCGTTAACTTCCCTCCAGTTTCATCCCACAGTTCGCCGGTGGCTGCGCTGCTTGGCCTGAACGCCTCCAAATTGCGCCCGCTGAGCAGTACAACACCACTCACTTCTCCGACCATCGCGATTCTGCTGCATCATCTTTGCTGCTTTGAGCCGTCGGAGCCACTCGTTTTCTGCGCTGTACGCCATGAGACACTTCTATCACGCTTCTGTCGCGTAGTCCGATGGCCGAGGTTTGTTGTTCGCAAGCACGCGTTCCCAAGCTGATGCTGTCTCTCGACGTGCTGGTGCGACAACTCACCTTGTTCCAGCCTCCGGCGCCTCAATTTGCCGTCTTCGAAACCTGCAGATTTGCTCTCGCGTCGTGTACCCCATGAAATTCTGTCGCCTCGTCCATGGGTGGAAACATGCCATCGACGCCATTCTGTCGCACCTCGGCATCAGACCCAAGCAAAGTACACAAGTATCCGTTCGACTCATCGCCACGTCGTGCTTCTGCTGCCAACACAACACATTAGTCTTACCGCCAACGTGTTTGGCATGTCGCTCGGACGACCTACTGGGACATGCAGACCGTGTGGGGGCGAACCAGGAAGGCCTGTACCACCTGAGACGCTTCCTTTGCGAGATTCTTCGACTGCCGAAGGGATTGCAAGTCCTGCCTCATCTTTAGAACTTGGGAGCAGTCATCAAATCCAGACTTGGCAGAGATTGTGTACATGAGCATGTACCGGCATCGGGAACAATGCCAAGCTCTCTTTGTCGCGCGCTCTGCATGCAATTTCTGCTTGGGCTCCAGCCGCCCGCTCTTCTCGTGCTGCATCTTGTCATACACTTCTATGTACCCCATGTTTTCGTCTCTACAAGGGTCAGGCGTTTCGCACAAGGTGGTTCACTGACCACGCTTCTTATTTGCTAATCGATTACACGATCGCATCGGGTTTGCACGCCTTGCAGCCTAGCGCGCATCTCAGACGACGACCGTGCTAAACACAATCTACGTGAGCCACAGTATCCGAATTTTGCCTGATCAACCATCGCTCAATATCATGGCATTGCTTTCACTGCGTAAGTCCTCTGTCGCTCCAACTGGAGCCGAGATGCAACGCATGGTTTGCGCTATCGACTCTGCCCAAGTCCATCGAGTATGACGAGTATACGTGAGAAAATCGCACCCATTCTGTTCAGTTCTGTGGCCGAGTCGACTACTTCGCTTCAACAGGGCAAGTTCCACGGCAAGACGAAACCACCACCCTGGGTATGTCCCTGTCCAGTCCCAATGCGGCGAACACTAAAGTCGGGCTCGTCAAACCACCCTTCAGCCAAGCGGATGACCTGAAGGGGCCGTGGAAGCCATGAAATCATACGCTGAAAAATCATATGATGTACAGTCATACTTCTGCGAGCCTTAGAAAGGCCCTAGGGCATTCGATGGCATATTTAAAGGTCTGTCTGGAAGCGTCCTGTTCTCTTTCGTTTTCCTCTTGGACAGTCAGTATCCTGCTTCAACCGTGGTTCTTTCCAACTGAAAATGGCAAATCGCGGATCGAGAACGCGGCAGGTGCAGAATCGGCATAGTGCGGAGGTCTTTGACATGGCATGGCTCGGTTCATAGGGCACGCATAATGAGGGCTTGCCGGCGAAGTGATGGGGAGTCGACGTGCTCCCGTCGGTGCAACCAGTACGAGTGCTTGCGGTTATGTCGGGCACCCAAAGGTCGAAGGGCGTACGACCGTGTTTGAAAATCAAATTGTTTCTTATAAATGATTTTCCCTGTGGTTTTGTGCGGATATGGGAGGCGTTGGTCGCGGCTTTACTTGTCGCGAGTCAGCGCGGAGGCATCTTTTTCACCCATTCTTGGCCTGGAACGGGATGGTACATCCATGCATCATCTGAACGGTCGAGTCATTTCCGTCGACTACCCCTTTTGCTTGCACTTGAGCCTCTGGATCCTATCTGACACCTTTATCGTTCCCTCTGGTGTATTTCATATTTCTGCGCGGCCGTGTCTTCTTGCTCTGTATTTCGCGCTGTACCGTCCGCACAGCTCAAAACTCCAACACCAACAAAGGCTTACCAGAGCCATTGTCCCGGCCGAGACCTGCCACAGTCGCTGGTAAATAATCGCTCTGTGTGCAATATGCCCATTCCTACATCATGTTCCCGATGGACGAGCGCCAGCTCGCCGCCGATCAGAACAAAATCCCAGTCTTCATTCCGAACAATCTACCAGGGCACCATTCGGAGCACATTTTATAGGGCAAGCAAAGGAATTATTGCCACCACATATTTAAATCCCACCATCCTTTTGCAAAAAATTTTGCTCTGTGCTTTCGCCCATCGTCTTGTTCTACACTCGTTGAAGCTGGCAATCGCCGAGCTACTGCTCACTTACTTTTTACTCAAAACTCTCGCGAGTTCTGCTTCGAACGAGCTCACCGCGTGAGCTGCTGCAGCGTTCAAGCGAAGCAGACCACTGCCGGTCAAGCCACGAGCCAGAGTTTCCGGATAACATCAACATGGCTCGCGCCGCAGAAGTGGCGCTTGAATTTTTCGGCTGGTACGCATGCAAGCTCGTCTTGGACCCCCTGCTCGCCATGATGGATAGCGCTGAAGCCCCAGACAGGTCGGTTGAGTCGGCCAGCTTGACTGGAGCCCTGGCGGAGGCTATTAACACAGACGCCCGGCCGGTCGCTCCCGCAGAATCCCCAAGTCCGGTTTTTGCTCAGGCTGACGAACATGCTGGCATCGAAACCGTCGTCTCTGTGAGACGGGAGTCGGCTGCACCGGTCGAGGTCTTGAACGACAATCATGACGATAATGAAATTGCTCACGTTAGAGACGACCTGGAACCTTTGGGCTCCGCTGGCGTCAAACCCAGTGAGGAGGCTCACAAGGGCAAAGAGCGGGTTTCCGACGAAACAAAAGCCGGCAGCCAAAAGAACGATCAAAACGCGCGGGTCGAGGATGTCGAAAGGTCCGGAAACGCATTGGAGACGCAGGTTTACGTGCCTTCCGAAGACGAAAGGAGAATGCCACCGCGGCCGCTCCTACCCGGCCGAATGGAGGCAGTCGCCCATAACGAAGAAGAATGGCAAGCAGTCTTCGAAAACACCATCATGAAGTACACCCTGGACGAAATCGCAGACTGGCATGATAATCCCACGATGAACGAATGGCAAAGCCGAATCGACAGCGAACGTCGGCTCAATATTTACCTCGACCGACAAGCAGAGCCCATCGCCGAAGGCACTTTCGGCGCCGTTCACAACACGACAGACCGCCGCGGAAACGAGCTCGGGTTCGTTATCAAGACCATGAAAGTTCAGCCCCGAGAGTTTGGAGACGATCAAGCTCGATATGCGCGCGCCAGACGAGACGCTGCCGACATGATAAAGGAAGGCCGCGTGATGATGCGCCTGAGGGCAGCAAACTGCGAAGGAGTCCTCGAGTGTGTTGCCACGCTGCTCCACTCGGACGGCATCACAGTCTCCCTCGTCGTGGAGAAAGCGGATACGTGCCTCCACGAGTGGATTACCAGGGGCCCGGAAAACTTCGACGCGGCCGGACGACAGTTGCTGCCATACCGGTACCTCACGCCACGGCAGTGCTTCCGCCTCATCGTCGACATCACGCGCGCCCTGCAATGCCTTCACTCGACGCTCGGCTACGCACACCTCGACGTCAAGGCCGCCAACATCCTCGTGAACAACACCACGCCCGGCGTCCCCGACGAACGCGCCGAGCTCCGATTCTTCCTCAACGACTTTGGCACCGCACAGAAGATCTGCGACAGGTACAGCGACGGCAGCTGGGTCCGAAACCGATACGGCACCGAACACACCTGGGCTCCCGAGATTCGTGCGTGTGCGTGGGACGAGAGGTCGCCGGCCGTCCCCTGCCATTGGACCGCCGACGTCTTCGCGCTCGGGATCACGGCCATGGAGGCCCTCGGCATCGCGGACATGATGTTTGCCCCGAGTAGGGAAGATCGCGACAACCGTCTGCGATACTGTCGGGGCGACATGCGCTTTGCCGACTGGGCCGACATGATCGCGGCGGATCCCACCAGACGGCCCGACCCGGAGGTCATCCTCGAAAGAGCGGATATGCTCGGACGACTGTTCGCCGACGACTATATCGACAAAGGTCGGACGAACGAGAGCCTGCTCAGACGGGCCGAAGGCAATGATGGGACGCCTGGTCGTCCGGATCACGATCGCATTCGGAGCGATCACAGCATCATCTTTAGACCGGACTACACCCTTGCGGATTTCGATCCGGAGACGTTGCGAGCCTGGACGGCGAGGCTGGAACTGCAGAACTGGGAACGTTATCGCCAGCGGCGTCAGCCGCCGTTGGGCGCGTTGGGCTAGGCGACCTGCAGCTGAAGATTGGCGCGGAAAGGACTAGGGAACGACCGCATGTCATTTGGAGACGCAGCGATGGAGTTTGGGCTTGTACCTGTGAATCGGCCTTGGTGAATTGGGGGAATAACATTGCTGCTCGCCGGGAGGCTTGGGCAAAAGTTTCATGATGTCTGTTAATGAATGTATGTACGTAATCATGTTGCAATCACTTCACTTGCAATAAAGCTCACCGAACATTTGTGGTTATCCTTGCCTGTCCATTTGTAACTCACAGCTACTTGGCCAGCTGGATCATAGAACGGCACCGGAATCGACCAACTGACAATCTAGCGACAAAGGCCAGGTTGAGAACAGTTAAGCAGCCCGCCGAGTGCCAATCAGGCTATCGATGAAAGACTGTAGATTATTCAGCAAGAATTAAAACCACTGGCACATCTGGCGGAGTCTCGACTTTAGTGTCAGCTGTCGAGAAGCTGTTGAGTGGTTGGCTGCCAACCCCCAACAAATGCGCGCAGCAAAGTGATGAAATTTATCTGGATGCATGAAATTTTGCCACCAAAAACACACGGATGACTCAGTCACTGTGGGTTGAATCCGTGCCACAACCAACGCTTTACAACAATACCAGCCGGCTAAAGTAGTTCCAACTCAAGACATGTCTGACCCTTATAGTCCGACTTGAGGTTCCGATAATACCAGGATACATCATCCGGCCCCCACCTTGGAGTTCTGCCCGAGCTGAATCTTCATTTCAGAATCTGCACAATGGCGCCCACGTTCTGCAATGCTTGCTCAACGTCCCGTGCCCAAGTAATTCGGCCGAAGAACCACAAGAAACTCTGCAAGACCTGTTTCGTCTCCGTCTTCGAGGAAGAGATACACCAGACTATCACTTCGCACAGTCTGTTTCATCGTGGCGAACAGGTTGCCATTGGAGCTTCTGGTGGCAAGGATTCCACGGTCCTTGCCGCTGTTCTGAAGACGCTCAACGAGCGACATGACTATGGCTTGGAACTGCAGCTCCTGTCCATTGACGAGGGCATCAAAGGATATCGTGACGACAGCCTGGCTACGGTCAAGCGCAATGCCCAACAGTACAACATGCCTCTAACTATATTGGGCTACGATGCACTCTACGGCTGGACGATGGACGCCGTGGTCAAACAGACCGGTGGGGCCAAGGGCAGCTGCACGTACTGCGGCGTATTTCGCAGGCAGGCCCTCGACCGCGGCGCGGCAAAGCTGGGCGTCAGACACGTCGTTACAGGCCATAATGCCGACGACATAGCTGAGACGGTCATGATGAACCTGCTGAGAGGCGACCTACCACGACTCAAGCGAGGAGCTCAAATCACGACCGAAATGAGAGTGGGCAAGGAACATGACGGACCAGACCTCGGCGGCCAGGAAGCGGACGGCTGGGGGGTAAAGCGAAGCAAGCCGCTAATGTATGCCTACGAGAAGGAAATCGTCCTATACGCCCACTATCGGAACCTTGAGTATTTCAGTACAGAGTGTGTGTATGCCCCAGAGGCGTTTCGAGGATCCGCTAGAACTCTTATCAAGTCGTTGGAGCGCATACGCCCGAGTGCCATCCTGGATGTGGTAAGGAGCGGTCTGGATATGGCCAAGTTGGTGCCTGAAGAGGTATCGGGAGGGCCGCGCGTGGACGAGGGGGAGGGGGGATGTGGAAGCTCCAGCGGCAGAAGCGGTGGTGGTGAAATGGCTGTCATGGAGCAGCGCTTGCGACAAGAGGAAGTTGCCCAGGACCGGGAGACAGAGATCACCGTACCGCCCAAAGTCACTCGACCGCAACCACAAGTCAAAGCGCAGCGAGCGACGAGGAGACTACCCCAGCAGACCATGAGACGATGCGAAAGGTGCGGCTATCTCAGTAGCCAGGCAGTATGCAAGGCGTGTAGCCTGCTGGAGGGACTCAACAAGAGCAAGCCGAAGGTTGAAATTGGAATGGCTGGCCTCGAGGCGCAAATGCGGGATGCGCAAGTGACCAATACTTGAGGGTCTGCAAACCAGCGTCGCGATCATCCTCTTTTGCTGCCTGGGCTGGACGCCCGAAGTGAACCTGGCCACAAGTAAGCACGACGAGAGATGACCGGGTTTTCGTCGTTGAGCTTGCGCCGAGACTGGCGGCAAGACGGGCCGTTCTTTGGTCACCGTCGTCGACGGTCACTGAGGCTCAGCATGTCTGCCAAGCGAGCGCAGTATTGGAGAGATGGCGGCTGTCATCACAACGCACGGGAAGCCTGACGACCCTGGATGATTTGGAAAACGACGACGAACATGGCTTGAATTGAGGCGTACAGCTCGACTGACGCGAAACGCCGTCTTCGTAGATTGATACTGGTGGCCGCCAGCACCTACGTGCCAGCGATGCCGACAAGCAGCTGGACAACAGGCGGTTTGTGCGTGGTGGCAAGGAGACAAGATGAAGTGAAGTGTGTACAGAACAGCTGCAATGGAGTCGGACCCAAGGGCTGTTGCCACTTGGGGAGTGCAATGCGCCTTCCTAGCCTCGAACTGGCGTGTCGAGCAGTACTAGTAGTCCACCGAAACGCTCCTTCCCCTTCTCTGTGAGGCCGGCGCGCTGCGGGAGCGACCGTCGGGCAGACGAATCCTGTAATGCAACTTGCATTGCTGCGTTGAAAGATTTTCGCAGGCGGTCCTCCTGGGAGCTCCCCCAAATCCCTCTTTCTTGCAATTGATGTTCGGCCGTCGCTTCGTTCGAGATCGTGTTCCAGAAGCAGAAAATCGGACAGGCTCATCATCGGTATTTCGACTGGTTTGATTTGCAAGTGCCTGACGCAAATACGTCAGCTCTCACCAAGTCCGGCACGGCTTCGTTTCCGTTCACGTACCGCACTGTTCGGTTGGTTTGCTTTCTCTGCCGCAACGTCAGCTGCGCCTGTCCGTCTTGGTTCCGTCACAAACTCAACTTACGTTGAAACCAGGTTCGGAGGACATTTCACCTGTGTCTGCTGGTAACGAGTGCACCATGCGACTACGATATACCGCATGTGCCCGCACTGGTATTTGACCTCACAATAGTCGCACATTGTCGTTGCTTGTCTTGGAAGAGGAGGAATTCAGGCCGGCAAATGAAGCTACAGCCTCGAAGCAACTGATGTTGAGTCCAGCACGCTCTGACGACAGGCAAATGTAACCCTGTGAGCTTGAAATCCGGCAGGACCGTCGCAAGAGTGTGACAATGGAGTGGAGCAACAATCATAGATTATTGGGGAAGTACCCAGCATATGAAAGACAGGCTTGCTCGGGGACGGAAGCTAAGACAGCCTTCGAGACCACCCACTACAGAGCGGTAATGAGCTTGGAGACCAATCAAAGAAGCAGCCGGCCAAGGCCAACAAGAGTCAATCTTCAGCACCGGCGAGCTTTGCGCTCGATGCCCGTCTTCAAGTACCAATACGAAGCGTGGGATTCGTAGTACTCGCCTATACGTTCCGATAAAAGTGGCGGACGAGGGCGCCCGTGTCTTGCTTTCGACCTCACTGGCGGCAACAGCATGGTTGGACGTCAGCGCCGCTGATCGTGTGCCCTTCCAACTTCTCCAGCTTGGCAGATCAAGAGGCGACAGCCCATGGGTATTTCGGAGGAACGCATGCGGCGAGCCATCGAAGAAGTCTGGCTCGACGCTCAAGTCTGGAGGGAGGTCAAAACTTTGCCAGTTGTCCCAAGGATCAGCATGACGGCGGCAGAAAGTCTCCCTCCTGCAGGTGGGCGTGATGCGAGCTTTGGCGCGGCACGCTGCGAGCGGCGCATAGCCGTGAGAGAATCGTCACGGCACACCGGCAGATGGACATGTATAATACATTCCCATGCTGAAGCGTCCCAACATGGAGCAAAGGCCCATGCTCAATGCGTCAAGGAGCTGTGCGCGGCGGGAAGACATCGAGCACACCTAGGGCGATGGTGCTTACTAGACTAGCTTCGGGCAGAGCGCACAGTCCTTGCTGGTAAAGGCTTTGCGTTGTCACGTCCTCCATCTGGTTGATCTGAGCTACCGGTGGCATCTTGCTCTAGTACTCCAATTTCTACAGATTACTTGGTACTCCAGAGAGCCAGGAAAAGCACGCGGCAGCACCGGGCCAGAGGCTCAGAGCAGGTAGCGCACATCGTGACCGTCACCGCCTTCCCGGCAGCGCTAACTCGACATCCGCCGTCAGGCCGTTCCTGAAACGTGGATCTCGTTACATGATCCAGGCCAGCTTACTGCAACCGGGATTGCGCCATTGGCCCGTCCGCCGGCAGCGACCTCGCCATCGTTTGGTCGCGCCCTGCCTTGAAAGAGCTGTCTGCAGCTGTTTGGCGCAACCTGGAGCCACGTGCAAGTCAAGGAAGCCTACTCCGTTGCCCGCCGACCAACCCCATCTGCCAGGATACTCGATATCGACCGACTGGCTTTCTCACCGCGTATCGAGCTATGGGCCGAGGGTACTTTACCTGACCCTCTACCGCCCTGATGTCCGTCATTGCCCGTCGTTGCTCGCCAAATAGCACTACATGACTGGCAGAGCTCACATCACTGTGCCGTTGTCCGAAAGGATAACCCTTCTGGCCCGTTGTTCTTGCATGGGAAAAGTCGTGCGGCAGACAGACGGTAACCTAACGGCACATAGAGACGCAGCACTGAATCCTGATGGCTTGAAAGGATTCGATGATCGCAATAGCTGAGAGCCCGCACAACTCGGGGTCATAGTGCTTAAAGATGCACCATTGCAAGGGAGATGCTTTGCCATCCAAGCTAGCTTCGAGGTCTGATCTAAAGGCGAAACATCGGCAAATATTCCTTATGAATCGTCCGCTTTGTGTTTGGCAACATGCTGTGGCGGCGTCACGCTTGCGCAATGTTGTGTCGCATGCAACCCACCAGGCTGGGACCCTCGAAATTCCATGCACGAGGCTCCTAAAAGTACCGCGAGCTGCGCGGCGGATCTCGTGATCATTGTCACCTCATCAAACAGCTTGGTGTGCAACGAGCAAGCCATTCTCTCTCGACTTGCAGCGTTATTTGGATGTGCCCGCCAACAGGAGCTTCGCGAACTGTGAGCGAACAAGAGATGATCCGCTATGTCGTGCTATTACAGAAGAGATGTGGTTTGTTTACGACATAGGGCAACGCTAACGGCGGTGCCTTGCAATCGTGTAACGTGAGTAAAGACTAAGCTAGTGTGTTGTAGTCTTTGCTCTCGTAATTGGTAATGACTTGTGCATATATTCAATCGTGGCCTTGCTTATGGCGAAGAGTTTACCACGAGGGTGACAGGACGAAGACGGGAAGATTGTTCAGACTTTGCCTGGGAGCTCGAGGTGATGACGTGGTAAGACAGAAATCCTGTCGGTGTTTCGAGGTACTCAAGTCGCACCAATTCGACTAGGACATGTTTTGCCGTTAAGGGATCATCCTCGCTTCAGTAATGATAGCTCCGTATCGACAAACAGGCACTTGGAGGTTCAATGTCTCATCCAAGCTTCAGACCCATTCATGGTGGCACTGCACACTCTCGATGCCGCTGGAAATACCAGGACAAGAGCTTGGTCGCAGCGCGCCGGTGTATTTAGCGGACAGATGACTGCTCGCTGAAAAAGCATACACACAGCGATGATCACTTGCAGCGAGATAAGCGCATGCTCAGCCATAGGATCTGCCCCCTTTCCTTGCCTCGCCTCGCAACAGTGACTTATGAAACACGAGAAGAGCTGACCTTTTTGGAGCGAAGCGTCCATCTGAGTGGTTGTGAAACCCTGTAGAACTCCTTCACGGCCTAGTCAGCCTTTCGATCTGCGGTTAGAGTGCGAGCATGAGCTAAGCATCCATGTCATGCCAACTCATTCTTGAAAGGAATGCTTTCCATAGCTCCGGACTTCGTCACGGTCCGTGCCGCTGCTAGATTGGCATGGCTGACCGCTTCAGCCGGTGACCAACCCTCAACACCAGTGTCGCCACGGCGTTTAGCTTGCACCAATCCGACTGCAAAATATCCCACGAACGAATCGCCCGCGGCGGTGGTATCCACAACTTTGGAGACATCATGAGCCTTGACCATTTTCCAAGACAACGTGGCCTCTTTGAAGGATTCTTGGAAAGCCACTCCTCGGCTGCCGAGCGTCACGATTGGGTACCTGACACCACGGACCGAGAGATTGGTAAAGACTTGGTCAAGAAAAGATGAGAAGTCTTCGGAGTCAGCAGGAGGCTGCAGCTCGCACAATATTCCAGCTTCGGTTTCGTTCAGCACGAGGTAGGCAAGACCTCGGAGTGCTTCATCCGGCAATTGAACCGCCGGAGCTGGGTTGAGCAAGACATCGATGCCCTCTTGCTTTGCGCGGCGCAAGATCTCCAATACGGTGTTGAGGGGTATTTCCAATTGCAGCACAATCAAGTCTGGCTTCGTCGGCTCGGTGAAAGAAGGTATTAGGTTCGGCTGCATGAGTCCGTTGGCCCCAGGGGTGAATAGAATACGGTTCTGTTCCGATGTCTCCTCGACCAGAATCACCGCAACGCCAATGGTCGAGTCAACTTGGGAAACCTGATCACATTTGACACCATTGCGTCGCAAGGTGCTCAGTAGCAAATCTGCATACGTGTCATGTCCAACGGCACCAATCATCGAAACTTGCACTATCTCAGAACTCGCTGTCAACTGTCCTTGATCGTCATCCTTGGGTTTGTCCCTGGATGCTCGAGCAACCGCGACCGCTTGATTTGCCCCCTTTCCACCAGGGTGGGTCGCAAATGAGCTTGCTGTCAAGGTTTCTCCACCGTCAGGAACGCGAGGAGTGGTGGTGACCAGATCAATGTTCAGAGAGCCAATGATCTGGATATGTGGCAACGGATCATCTTTGCGTGAGATGGGTTCGGACATTATTGTCCACAGAGAATCAAGGAGACGCTTGCTGGTATTAATTTTAGGCACCGACAACAAGGCTACCGGTTCTTGACAGCGGTGCAGTGTGTCCAGGTGCTTCTGGGATTAACTGTGTGAGACTGCGGGCGGCGAAACCCTTATCTGGACATAGAATTCTTAGCAAATGGATCCACTCCGCTGAACCACCTGTGTTGCGACGTGTAACTTGGGCCACACAGCGCCCAATGTTGCGTATGTGTTTCCCCTTTCTGCCTGTAGTTCGGCCACCGAAGAATTGAGGTGACATTCTCACACACGATCATCTCGCGCCTGTCGGCAGGTCCGCTCGCCACGTGATGTCACCCCGTCTGCCAGTCTCATGCAGTTCCACCGACCTCCTTCCACTCTAACTCCTTCCGGCATCAGTATCTACATGCACTCGATCATCGCCCAGGAACATTACACCTACCGCTGTTGTCTCGCCCGAGGCATACAACGCAGAGCGAGGCTTCGGCCCGGGCACGCTCGCCGCAGTATTTCCAGCACGCTGCGGCGTCTCGACTCGTCCGGTGGCAAAAATGAGGCCAGCACGCAGCAGACGGCGGAGACGGGCGCCATGTCTCGCCGGTTGGAGGCCATGACCGAGCAGAGTTTCGAAGATGATATTCGCAGCGCTCGCAAGGCCGTCGACGAGGCCGGTTTCTCTGCGGAGCTGAAAAAGCAGCTCGAGGAGCGAATCATGACCGACAAGTCACGGCAGCTGGATCCCGCCGCCTCAGCGGTCTTGAGCATGCCGGTAAGATTTGCAACAGTCAATCGCCCGTCGTTCAACAGCTTACACATGTTCTAGGAAAGTGCTGGAGCCGCGACCCGGGACGCTGCACTCGCAAGGCCTTGGACCGGGACTGAAACGACCGAAGATGCATCGCTCCGGATGCTTCAGGATGCACACAAGCCGCTTCGCTTCGGTGGAGGAGGCCGAACACGCCGGACAGCCGCACCACGGTTGTCTTCACTGAGCGTTAATGCGCGAATGAAGCAGTCGCTGAATGCGTCGAAAGGCGAGCGGCTGGCCAATGCCCGTGATAAGACATCCATATATGCCATCAGCCAGGACTCGAACCTTACAGAAAAGGAGAAGGAGGACATGCGTAAGATACTTAGGGACCGTTTCCAGCCAGGGGCTCGTCCCATGCCTACGACAGTACAGGGCTTGTCTTCGCTGGCTAACGAGAGGATCGAGGACGCGATCGCTCGCGGACAATTCAAGAATATACCTCGAGGGAAAGGCGTGGGCAAGGAGGTCGATTACAACGCGAACAGTCCCTTTATTAACACCACCGAGTACTTTATGAACAAAATGATCCAGAGACAGGATATTGTCCCACCGTGGATCGAAAAGCAGCAAGAAGTCGTCAAGACGGTAGCCAAATTCAGGCAGCGATTACGAAACGACTGGAAACGGCACGCTGCACGCAGCATCGCAAGCAGAGGAGGGTCTCTGAACGACCAGATTCGGAGAGCCGAGGCCTACGCCGTCGCTGAGGCTGAGTTGAACCCCAAGGCGCAGAAGGTCGAGACGTTTAGCCAAATCGACGCTGCCGGCACAATCACACAGGTGAACGTTGTCGAGACTCCAGCTACCGCCAACGACGGTGTTGACTCGAAGATAACCGTCGTCGAGACTCCTGCCGGACAGGACACTGCCAAAGTCGCGGCAGATGTGGCTGCTGCTAATGCAACACCAAGAGCGAGCGATACAGAAACACATCAGTCGCCAGAGTCGGGTTTACCGCCATCGCCGCCACCACCAGCTCCACTCAGACTCCCTCCCTTCCGCGATCCTCAATGGGAGAAGATTGAGCTTCCATATCACAGCGCGGCGCTAAAGGAGCTCAACAGCCTGACAAGGTCTTATAATCTGATGGCACCTGAGCTTGCGAAGAAACCGTACTACATTCTCGAGCGAGAACTGACATCCTGCTTCGCCGATGTGGCACCACAGCTCGCAGGTGAGATCCGCGAGCGCGCAAGAAGACCGGAGAAAATTAGAGTCGAGGTTATCGGGCATACCCCAGGCTCTGTGCTGGAAAGATTTGCAGGCGAGAGCGCGAAAGTGTACGATAGTCGCAAGCCAAATTACGGCTTCAAAGAGTTCTGGCGAGAACTGTGGAAGAACGGCGAGGAAGAGAAAAGAGTATAACTATGCCAGTGTTTAATGTGTAAATACGATCCCTCTCTTCAAATATACTTTTTGCAGAACTATTATCATTGCACAACGGTCGCATTCGCACCACAAAGTGGAGGACTAGATCACTAATGTGGATGGGAAGGCAACCGTGTCCAATCGAGCTGGGCGAAAGTATATGAAGCTCTGCAATAATGCTGCGTGGTCAAGATTGAGCCGTACGAGCTGCATGTGTGAGCGGTTGTGATATGCAATTTTTCTCCGCACATGGGATTTGCGCCAGTTTAGCGTTTTAGAGCTTTTGACGGGACCGCTTATCACATGCGGCGCCATCCAGATGATCCAGCGGGCCGGTGATGGGACTGTGGCCGCGCCACGAGCAGAATAACGAAGCGAAGAAGAAGAATCAGAAACGTCTCGACTCCAGCCTCGCCCTGGGTCTGGTGTAACCAATTACGAACGGCAGCTGCAGGCTCCACTGCACTGTCGCTGCACAAAGGTGCCCTGTAATCCGGGGAACCAATTGTGGTCCGCAGGTCTGAGGCTGAGAGCAGGTATGAACGTTCCATCGCATTTGGATCGCAGTCAGCAACCTGCAGAGGGACGCCTCAGGGCCACACAGACGTGTAAAGGTCTCGATATCAGGAGACGGAAGATAGGCTTGCAGTGTCCCGGCTGGTGTTTGGGCGTAGGAGCTCGTGGGGTGGGGAAAGCCTCGAAGAGAAATCATGATGATTGCTGTAGCTACTCATTGGGCTCCAGGCGATCCCTGGTTCGTGGGCCGATCCGCCTGATGAGCTCTTGGAGGGAAGGAAGCGCCAACCAGGCGCAGGGAAGGGAAGGGAAGGCGCGACGCACCGCGCTGGTGTCTCTGCTAGTAGTCTCTGCATTAGCAGCTGCTCACTTTTGCCGTTGCGCCCTGCATTATTCTGGCACCGCCTGACTCCATGTTGCTTGCCCTACAGCCTCGCTGCCGTATTGTCATCATTTTAATTTTCATTGCCCATGTCTATCCTGCTTCATCTTGCGCGGGGCTGTTGAGCTCGTCCTCCGTTTTCTCCTCCCGCACGCGGCTCGAACCGATAGCGTCAGTTTAGACTCACCCCGGAACGATCAGCGCTGTTACTCCCAGATAAGGTCGGCTCGACTCCGCGCGCTCGGTCTCCAGCCAACGGTCAAATTCCACCTGCAAACTCGTCCACGCGATTGTTATTGCAACCTCTTCCTCCCTCTGGCCTCCTTCCCGACGCCGTACAATTTGCCTGTACTGCTTGGGAGCGTGCGTGACCGGCCTCGAGTCTGCATGTCCAGCATGGACACACGTCCACCGCCTTTCCACACTCACGCTGCCACGTCGGGCAGATCTCACGAGCATCCGCAATATAGCATTCCGCCGTCGCCTTACCGACAAGACGCTCAGCGATCCTTCCCACCACCTCCACCGCCTGCCTCTACGCTGCAGCAAGATCCCTTCTATCGCACACAGAGACAAACCTTCGAAAGCATCGCTGCTTCGACACCGAGACCAGACACTCGATCAGGGCCGTCATACGCGCCGCCGCCTCGACCTCCATATAGTGGCGCGGATCCATGTCAGCGAGATTCTCGAGATGCTTCTGGCGAGAGAAGAGAAGGATATGGCCTCAAGAGATCGCACGACCAGGCCATGGCCGGGGAGCCGACGGAGAACGGGCGACCAGGTAGGTCATATACCATACATTGCACTCCCGGGAGATCGAACAAATGCCGAAACAGAACGCGACACGGGTTTTTCTCAGTGTTGGCTCGATCTTGTGTTTGGTGTTTGAATGTACCCCATTGTCTTGACGGTGTGGCGCTTTCCGTTCCCGCAGCATCCGGGCAGCCGCTGTCAGCCTGACGGGCCTGGACAGTCTTGCACTAGATGCTGGCATGGTGTCTCGACGATGGGTCCATTCGAGAGCCAGTTTTGGGGACTTTTGAGCGGTCGCAATGCTTTTGTCTGCGAGCTCGTTGAGCACTGGGTACGGGCTCACGACTGCAGCCAATGGCATCAGCGGGGAGCGTACCTGGCCTGAGCAAGCTTTCCGCGGCTGCACTGGCCGCCCATCAAGCCAAGCCCACGCCATGCTGTCAGCAAGTCAGCTGCCTCCTAAGCATCCCCTGCCTGCCTTGATGCTCGCCCTGCGGCGAATCCTTGCCTCGCCTGGCGCAGCATGCTTTCCCGCGCAATCATCATCGTCGACATTTCTTGCGCGACGCATTGCTGACTGTCTTTTTCTCTGCTCAGACTCACGTCGCCTACACCACGACGACCCTCATACCGCGCCGAGTCACCACCACCCTCCCCCTTTCGCTCATACCGCCCCGGCTCATTCAAACGGTGCGCCGCCTGCACATTCTTTTAACCAGCATGCGCCAGAACATCAGCACATAGGCCACGGCAACATGTATCAGGGTAAGCACCTCCATCTGCTTTTCGGTCAAGCCGTCGCGCTTTATATTCCCATGGATTGCCTGCTTCCGGCAGCAGCAACCGCACTGTCATGTCCTCGTCGGGCGCTGACTTCTTTCTATAGCACCCGCATCTCGATCACCTCCCCCCCCTTCGCCATATGGCGGCCGCCCAATGCCACCACCCGGTTCACCTCAGTACAGTCAGTCGCAATATAGCCCACATGTGCAGCAGCAAGGGCCACTTCCTCCGCCACCGTTTCCCCGAGACCCGGGCATGTCAGGCCACGGGGCTAGACTTTCGCTGGCGTCAATACTCGGTGGTGAGCCGCCGCGACCTCCGTCAGATCCTAGATACGGCCACCTAAATGGCGCTCAAGCCAACGGGCAGTCTCACTACGGCGAAAGAGATGGACAACGGGGGGCGCCTCCCTACATACCGCACAACGCGCGATCGCAAACACCCGACAGGTTTGCCCCGAGACCTTTCGACTACAACCGCCCATCGCGGGCACTTTCAACAGGAGAAAGACCACCATATATGACGGATCGGTCACCGGAGCGGCACGGATTTGGGCCTCCGCTGCCGCACCAGAACGAGCTGCCTCATGGTCATCACGGTCCACCCCCATTGCACCCTCACAACTCGGCCCCGGGATCGCGACGACAGAGCATCAGTGGCATGCCTCCTTCCTCAATGACTAGACCCCAAACAAGTGTGGGTCCTTTATCAGGACCAGAGCCGTTGCATCATCTTCCTGGACCGCCGTTCGATCCTGTTAATAATCACCACCGCGACCCTCGGGATTTTCCGCACGAATTTCACCACAGACCGCCTCCACCCCCTATGCCACCGGTCGAAGAGCTCAGGGATGGACCGCCTCATAGTCTTGGCGAGCGGCGCATATGGGAGCAGGATCAGGGACGTGCCTCTTATCGCGATGAGCCTGTGGCTAGTTCGAAGCCGATGAACTACCCGTTTTTCTCGTCCATCCAACAGCCACAGCAGCCTCCACCCCGCTCCGTCGAGAGTCCCAGGGATTTCGATCCCGCTCTACAGCAGATCAACGGCCACGCGCCAATTTACGGACCCGATCCAAAGCCAAACGGGCATCTGCCGGAGCCAGAGAAACACGCACAGGGCGATGGCAGGAAGTCTTCGGTGGACTCCATGCCAACTCACTATCAAGGCCGGCTGGAATCGCCCTTACAACGACATAGACACGTGATGGATCGAACCAACAGTACGCGCAGCGAGCATACTCCATCCAGACTGCTGGGTCTCAGCAATGAGCACAGACACCGTGCTGCCAGTCCTCTCCCTCAAGCGGTACAAGGCGCACAAGCCCCGGCGAAGGGACCTGCTACTGAGCCGGGCATCAAGAATGAATTCGGCCGCATGTTCGCCGGCCTCGGCGGCGTAACGCCTACGCCCACACCTGTAGAATTGGTACACAAAAGATATTCTAGCCCTGCCGACGATGCTTCTGGTGGAGGCCGCAGCACACCGGGCCTCGGGAACTTGAGTGCAAAGCGGACCAACTCTCGAATGGGGAAGCGCAGGAAGGATAGGGAGGATGCTTTCGACGGTGAATTGGAGAGTCCCACGGATATACCACGTTCTATTGGTGGTAAAAGTCTGAAGCGCAGCCGGAACAGCTACATTGAAGGCCTTGGCATTCATCGTGGCGACACGGGGTCTCCGTTCGGTCGCAGGGCATACACACCGAATTCGCTCGCCCACTTGTCAAAACGAGAGCGCAAGCTGCGAACTATCGTGCGGAGCCAGCCTGTCCTGGACGCAGTCAAGGACCGGCCACGCAAGCACCTTGGTAGCTTGCTGTATCAGATCCAAGTAGAATCTGTCGACCCTCTTGCCGGCTTTGGTGGTGAGGACGGCGAGAGATATGGTTTTGGTGCTGCTCCTGTCCCAATTCCGAAGTTCGAGGACAAGGAGAATTGCACGTTCACTATGCGAGTCCCGAGAGAGCATTTGACCAAGGAAGCGCGTATAGAGACATGTGAAAGGCGCAACATTTGGGGGACAGAGGTATACACCGATGACAGTGACCCTTTGGCTGCGGCAATCCACTCTGGCTGGATACGCGGCGAATGGAGGGACGCGGTTAACGTCGGAATGTTGAGCATTGGGAAAGAGAAGACACGCGAAGAGAGAATCAACAACAACGCCATTGGTCCGAACGGCCGAACGAGCCTCAGCGTTTCCGTTTCACCCGAGCTCAGCAGGAAGAGCCTTGCACCTTACGCCAACGGTACAAGCGGTGGTAACACCAGTGGCAGCGATCAGGAACCAAGCCGAAAGAACTCCGAAGCTAGGCCTGGCGACAGTGAGGGCAAGAACACAGGTGGCGAGATTATGACTTCAATTCCAAACTATCCGGTGACTCCTCCAGCAGGCAAGGACGCTCACATCACCTTGTTGCTGCTCCCCAGGCTGCAGCAGTACGCAAGCACTGTTCAGAATGGAATTAAGAGCCGATTATGGACGACTGCCCACGATGGGTGCAGTTTCATGATACATTCGGTGCAATTTGTGGACGAGGGCTCTGAGGGTCGCAGAGATGAACGTGGTGCCGATGCTAAGCACTCGAGGATGCAAGCCTTCGAGAAGCAGAACAAGGGCATGAAAAGGAAAGTGAACGGCTTTACTCGCAACATGAATGGAAGCACCGCAGCAGGAGTGGTTGCAGCAGTCGGCGCATAGGCTATGAGGCCACGAAATGGCAGCGGCGGTTTGGCATCAACAATTATTTGAATGCCGTCATTGTCGTCGACTGACAGAAAGGCGCACGATCGATGTGTGTATATTTCACCAAAGCTCAAAGCTGCGCACACTCTCGACTCACCACATTGATGATCTTCAGCATTTATTGTACAAAATATCGACTACCAAACTGGATGATGCTGGACCTGGTATCTACACACGTGTATCATAGATTGACTTTGGAAGTGCTTGGGAGCACATCGCGTGGAGGGAATTTCACGAGACTCACGACCCAAAAATTGATATCCATATACATTTAGTAATCATCATAATGTTTTCAGCGCTACGCAGCATGATCAGATCACAATGAATGGCCTGTAGCATATCGCTTTGCACCCGCACCTTCTCTGCTATTCCTCGCCTTTACTTTGCCTCGTACCACTTCACATCCAGACCAACAACCCGTACATCACGCCTTCAACCACAGCCAACGAGCCCACTCCGGCCTTACCCATGGCCCCCGCCCTCGATGTCGTCGTACTTTGCGCTTGTAACACACCCGCCGAAGGATTCGATCCACTCGCCGTCCCCAAAGGCCGACTTCCACCATCCGTCACAATCCCTCCTCCTCCTGCTGCCGCTGCAGGCCCCGTCGTCGCCGCGGCCGTCATCGAGGAGGTCCCATTTCGATCTCGAGGCGCACTAATGTACGAGGAGTAGGTGCCACGTGCGCTGCCGCCGCCGCCGGCGGTGGTGGTGATTATGGACGGCAGCGAGGACGGGACCACCGCCGGCGCCGATGTGAAGACGACGCCGCCGTCGTCGGGAATGGCGCTCGCCGTTATTTTGGGCGGGGCCTGAGAGACGCCGCCGCCGTTGTTGGATATCTTCGGCCTGCCGGTGGCGGCGGAGGCGAGGAGATTGGTCTGTGGAAGGACAGACGCGAACAGGACGAGGAACGTGAGATGGTTCATGATCGCGGCGTTTTTTTTTTTTTTTTGACGAAGGAACAGTTCCTGCTTTTGTTTTTTGCTCCTGACTTCCCACGAGAGAGAGCTTTACGGGGATTCGAGGATGGGCCTGCACTATGGGAAGGTTCCCTTCCTCCCCTCCCACCTCTCGCTCTCCTTTGCAGCGCGCAGTTTCGGGAAAAGGAACACACACACACACACACACACAAAGAAGGACACCGTTGAGGGGAGTTTTGGAACGTCAATTACGAGGTTTTCGTGATGGATTAGAAAATATCAGCTGAAATTGGAAACGAGGGTGCGTTGGTCGCAAAAACAGAGCGAATCCTGGCGCCCCAGCCCCGGCATACGCTATATCGCTCGGCGGCCGCAATCGTGCGTACGCTTAACTCGAGTTGAGGGGGGGGGGGGAGGAGGAAGAGGAGAAGTTAATCGAGACGAGGCAGAAAAACGGACGGCAGTAAGCCGGACGAAGCACGCGGTGCGGAATGGAGGTGAGCGATTAGCTTGGTTTGACCAGCCCGCTTTTAGCGTGCGCTGCGTTGGAAGGAGGGCGTCGTCGTGACGAATGGGGGGCCGAACGCGACTTTTATCACCTGCACCGGCACGAGTCCGGATTGGGTGGTGCCATGTAGTGTTGAACGGGACCTGAGAGACTCGTCCAAGGCTCACTTGCGAATTTTTCCTGGAGGAGGATTTTTGTAGATCATGTGCGCCATGGCGGTCGGGGCATGGACATCAGCGTCGTTTGCGTGGCCGACATCTATCTGTTCAGGACCTCATGGTTTCGAATCTTGGCCTGGGGGGCATGAAGCAATTTTCCAAATCTGATCAGTACGGTATTGATTGGCGCAGTTCAGTGAAAAATAAGCCGGTCGTCGTTTCCTGTAAGAACTTCAGAGGAGCTATGAATAGAGAGGAAAGAGGCATGGAGATTTTGCTGGCTTGAGCCTTTGACGTCGTCGCTTTACGAAAGTGGAGAGCTGAGTCAGCCACTCATCTACACTAGGAGCACCACAGTCCGGAGATTCGAAGCCCGTGCCCACCACGATCGATTCAGAGATCAACGCAGGGGTAAATGAGACGACCAAAGGCCTGGGACGCGATTGAAACGATCCGAAGGACCGTGTGGTTCGAAATCCACTCTGGGATCCATCCGGACGTGGCGAGACTGGGAGAAAGGAAGGATGTCGCGGGTGTTGCACACGCGTGTCAGAGATTTGCACTGGTGGAATTGCAAGTTTTCGACTTTGTCATTCAAGTTTCGTTCATGTCCGTTCTCGCTATCTCGTACACTCTCGTATTACTTCTCGTGGGCTACTTCCTGACCAGCAAGATGTTCGCCAAACAGCAAGCTTGATCCCGCAAGCTTTGCACTCTCCATTTCTCTCGTGTCTCATTCCTAAATCGCTCTCGAATTCTCGGGTCATGAATCCCATTAAGTGCCTCCAGAACAGAGACGAAAGTAGCTCATTTTACCTTTGGCATTGCCATGAGCGGAGCTTCGTCGCTGAATATTTTCGAAGCTACATGCGAAAATATGTTGGTCGTGTTCGTCGTGTACGTCGTCACAAATACAAGAGGTTGGTATGCGCCCAAGAAGAATGGTGACAAAATGACTGCAAAGCGCACCAACTCTGCAGGGCTGCAGATCGCTAATTGCAGAGGTGAGTGCAACAGAAAATTGGACGCCGGCCCGTGTTCATTCGAGCGCCGCTCGGTTTCGAACAACCTCAGAACGCGTAGTGGCTTGCGAGCTGGCCCGGAGTGGGCTCGCCAAACGTGTCTGCACACTTTTCCTCATCGGTGATGCCCCACATTGAAAGGCCAGAGTCTGGAAGCTGGTAGTGGCCTGTGTAATCCGTGGTGACCCCGAGGTTAACCGGTTCCTGATACTCTTGGGTCGTGTAGGCGTAGATCTCGGGCGCCTGTGACATGGACATTGGCGTCTGGACCTCAGCAGCCGAGACTAGCTTTTCGGCTTTGACGGGGGCTTGCAATACCCTTTGGGCGTCACTGGGCTCGTTATGCTGCGGTGGTAGCATCGGAGGATGAATGTGCATCGCGTTGTCTTGCGAGTAGACAGGCGTCGGGGCGTTGGAAATGTCTTGATAGTACGCATAGTCAGCGGGCATGAAATAGGCAGAGTGCGGCACATTCTGGGGACCACGGTAATGTGGTTCAGAGTTGAGAATTGGTGCTGACATCGGGCCAACGTCGTGGTATTGCATCGGATTGTACGTTTTCAGCTGAACGGGGAACCTGCTGTCTCTCGCACGCATGTGGCTTTGGCGTCGGCTTTGGTCCATGTCTTGCCATTCAGGAGTGCTTTGTGTCGGAAGCTGCGGGTTGATGTAGTAGTCGTTTGTCTGAAGTCGAGGAGCTTGCGCTACACGCCTGTACTGCGGAGGTTGGGCGAAGTTGACCATCTCGGTCTTGTGATAGGGGTTGGGCACACCCATCGCCTTGGTTCTGGCTCCCTGACCAGAGATCGAGAGTCCAGACTCGCCTTTCGCGGAACCTGACGAGGGCTCCTCGTCGCTGTCTGACGAGATCGGAGAATGGGCAACACCGGGATGCTCACGGTTCATATGCTTGTTCAGTGTGGACTTGCGGCAGAAACTTTTGTCGCACCTGTCAACTTTGCATGCATAAGGGCGTTCGTTGTTGTGGATCTTGCGGTGTCGAGCAAGACTGGATGAGTCTGAGAAGCGCTTCTCGCACATTTGGCACTGGTGAGGCTTCTCGCCCGTGTGTGTTCGGATGTGGACTGTCAAGGCACTGGTCTGAATGAAGGTCTTGCCACATCCCGGGTAGTGGCACTTGTGGTTGCGAGTACCGGTGTGGGTGTGGTGATGTCTGATGAGATCTGACTTGCGCCCGAAGCTCTGATCGTCGCGTTAGTTTCGACAGGACGTCCATGAATAGTTCGCAGGGGAACAAACCTTTGGGCAACCTTCCCAGTCACATCGCCATTGCTTTGGCACGCCCGGAATCTGGGGATTCTTGCTCGATGGCCGCCCTCGCTGAGCCGCACGCCTTCGTGTCAGTTGAACAGCAGCTGTCTCTGATGCAAGATATGGCGCGAACATGGTCGAAGAACTATGTTCTTGAGAAACAGGGTTGTGTGTGGGCGAAGGAATACCAAAGCGTAGGACACGAGACCTGAGATTGCAGCAGGACTTTGACTATGTATAGTGGTTGACAAAGAGCAACAGGATCCTGGACTCCACGACCAGAGGCAGCCCGAAAATAGCGTTGACGGTCAACATAAACAAAGTCGTCGGTCGTGGCGTGTCAAATAGCGGTGCGGCTGCTGTGCGTGTCCAAGTCGTCGTTTTGTGTAACGCAAATGCAGGGGATGAGTGTGGATTGATATCGTGTCTCCACGAGTGCCAAAGCTAGGAAAGCTGCAGCAACGAAGTAAGGTGGATCGACGGCAAACGTTGCAAACGTCCCGATTCGGGACGAGCTTCTGAGCTCGATAGGTAGACCGACGGTGGTTTTGTCAAAAGCTAGCCGGCTGCAGTGGCAGGAGGCAATGGATCAGACTGGACAGGAGGATTCCGAACCAAGCGAAATGTGGACTCTCAGATTGGCCGGTAAACGTTGAGGCGATCCTGCGGAGTTTGAGACAAGTGGATACTGGTCGGATTGCCAGATGAAGCATCGACGTGGATCGGGAAGTAGAGAGTATGGGAAGCAGCTGACGTGTTTGCCGAAATAGCTGCAATGAATCCCAAGTAGACGGTGTCCAAGTCGGCAGTAGCGATTGAATATCTGCTGGCTAGCGCCGGCACGTGACAGGTATGATGATGGTGGTATATGCAAGAGGATGTCGGAATGGACCTAGTTGGCAGCAGGGCAATCAAGGAGCCCGGGTACAGGCTTTCAGACGGCGTGGAGCGGTGAGACTTGACTCGTCGGTGGTCGAGAGACAGGACGTGCCAGGGAACGATGAGGATTTCGTCGACCCGGGGCAAGTGTATATACTTGGGTGACCGAGGTGCGTCGTCCGTGCCGCGTCGAGGAGAGTCAGGCAGGCAGAGTGAGGCTCAGGGACAGTCGGGAGGGTACGCTTGGACTCGAAGTGGCAGAGAGTCTGGCGCTCCACACAGGTGGCGACGGAGCAGTTGGGCCTCCAGGAGAGAGAGCGAAGGTCGGCGAGAACGAAGATAAAAACAGGTCGAGGTACAGGGGTCTGGGATGCAGCGTGTTTGAGGCTCGAAACGAGGCTTCCCTGTTGCGGGTCGACACCCGACTTCCGGGAATTGGCAACGAAAGCCTGAGGACGTTGGCAGATGTGATGGCGTAAACTGGCTGCCGGCATGAGTGCTGAGAGAATAATGATGATAGCCAGAGCGAGAGCATGCGCTGCTGCAAGGCGGAAAAGGCAAATGCGAGCGATGGTCCCCCGGCACGCGGTCCGAAGGCACACTGGTCGGGATGTCGAAGTGTGATAGTTATAAGCTATACAGGAGCGAGTTAGTCCCCACTGGGCAGAGGGGAGGAGGAGGAGGAGAAGGAGAAGTTGGCAAGCAGAGTATACCTCAGAGTAACGCTAGCCCACTGCCGAGTGTCCCTGGCGGCATCGAGCAGCAGCGTGAGGGTACGGAAGTCTGGCCAGCAGCATCGTGCCATGCCTGCTCTCTGGTGGTGACCTTGGTTAGTCTTGCGAGGGCGGGCAAACCTTCTTTTACCGCCGGATGCGCTTGTGATGCTGCCGGCCGCCTCGGCTGCGAATGGCGATGCTTCGGCTCTTGTCAAGTATACCCGTCACCACACATTCGCTGCCACCAGACGACATGACGGTGGTACTGTAGTAAGCCAGATACGCAGCTATACACACGCCTTCACGCGCTAGTTGCCCTTCGTCTGCAGCCACCCACGGTGCCGCTGCTGGCCCACAGGTCGCTGACCTGACTCGTCCGAAGAGTAATAAGTTGCAGCCAGACCATCGGCATCAATGTGGCCCAGCGACGAAATGGTTGATTCCAGGACCCCCGCGCGGCTTGAGATTACTCTTGCTAATTAACGATTCCTGGGTGTGGCCCAGTCCGATCTCACTCGCCTGACACCGGTCCCCTCGGCGGCCACCCAGGAACAGCAGCACCACAGCACGACAGGCAGCATTCCATGTCGTCTCCCCGCTTGCAGCCGTCGAGCTGATGGCAGAGTACGAAGCTCAGCAAGTTTGGCTCTTGGCACACGGTGGCCGCAGGGGGTGGTCGGCTCGAGCCAAGGTCGGACTCTGGGCCAGGCCAGCACGCGGCAGAGCAGCCACTCGTCTGTTTCGGCAGTTACCAGCTACAGGAATACTGATCATCACAGGCCTATCGCGTCTCGAATGTGCCCTCCGTTGCAACATGTACCCGGATGTACCTGCTCGTTGCCATCTCGCTGCCGCCGGTCAGGTACCAATGAAATGTGGCCCGCCGGACGCATCCCCGTCAGGCATCGAGAGTCCGGCTGGACCTCACCTCCAAGAGTCCAAGACAAGTATCTACACTACGTACATGCGGCAGTAAAAGTACCTCCCTCGCAGTCTGACTCTCTTGCACGTACAGTATGTACGCGGCTGCGCCCAGACTGCCTGGGCAGCATGCATGTCACCATGCCTGATCAACCAGTCAACTCTTTGACGGGCCTTGTCGTCGACAAACTCTAATTAGCCTGTTGTTGATCACTCTCTGCTGCTCCAGAACCCGATCGTCCAACGCTCATGCGTACCAGTTATGTCATTTGTCAGGCTGCTCCCCCGCCTTCACTGCACTCCTCCTCCACTCTTGCTCGCATCACGCATCACGCAGCCCTGTTCTTCAAAACACCTCCCTTGGCACCATGGCGCCATACCCCTATTGCAACCTGCCTCATCTCCCCATACAGACTTGGCCCCATCGGAAAGCATCATGGATAGAGCTTCAAATTTTCAAATTCCGACAAGCCGATCGCGGGTGGAGCCCACCAAGATCGTGAAGCAAGCCGTGATCCGATCTCCCGCGACGACGACTCGACTTGCTGCAAGCCACGGGCGGTTCGCCAACTATGGCCACGCATCGTGCTGTTCGGAGATTGCAAGGATGGCTGCCCGCGTCCTTCGATCTCGTCCAAAGCGGCCCGGGTGCTCGTCCTGTATAGCATAGCGCCGGCACCGCTGAGATTCCTCCGCGCTCCTGTCGAGCAAGCTCAATTTACAAAATATGGGCATTTTGCAGAAATGCATCCGACGAGAAACGGTGATTCGAATGCTCAACTATAAATGATGCACGGGCGGGGCGCCATCGTGACCCACCAGATGCAAGCAAACGCCCGATTCAGCAAAGCGCAGCAACGCGGCCCACAAACAGCGCACCTCCTGGTTGGCTTTTCATCGCCATTCCCCGATCAATCTTGATTGCTGAGGATCATCATCGCCGGAGTCCCGATTTTCACTTACCAGTGGCTGGTCCAAGTCGCCGTTGAAAAGTCGAGACCTACCGAGTCCGGCCCTTGCCCCCGATGCTGAGCGCTACGTACGCCTCGAGAACGACCTCCGTCTGCGGTCTTGGCTAACCTACCGAGAAAAGCTGACCGGCAAGCAGCCCGTGTGATCATCTGTTGTAGTCGATTGTGCGGCGCAATACCGGGTTTGTCGGGTGATATTGGGCACAAAGTAGCTGAATGATGGTGTCTCGACTGTGAGACTATGGCCGACGATCAAGACGATCATCTTGGGATAAGGCCCAAGCCGTGCCGCGTCTCGTGCCCAAGGTTTGGTACTGGTTGGTCTGGGCGAAGCGATGAGTGCCAGGCCGCTGGGACGACACCAGCAGACATAGATCTGAAGTCTCACAGTACGCCTGCCAATGACCGCTCAATATTGTCGGCCCGGAGACGCCCGTCGTCCCAAGTCTTCATTGAATGCACACAGCCGGGACGAAAGCGGCGAAGATCGTAGCTGAAAGAATGCGCCGTGGCTGGCTGCCTGGCCTACCCCATCTTCTCATCCTTCTGTCCTTTGCGAACGAAAGTATGATTGAGCGATTACTGTTGAATCTTGAGCCAGAGTAACTCACAGGTAGCATCAGGTCAAGCATTCGCAGCTGAGCTTTGCGCTACTCGGTTCTTGAACAGGGGCTTTCTGCATAGAATTCCCTCGTATGACTGGTAGAGTACATCTTGCCCAAAGCCATGCAAGCTGCACACATACAATGGCGATTGAGTTTGGTGGCGTAATATCGTGTTTGCTTGCCGCTTCGGCGCGATCCATACGCATTACGGGATAGCTAGCCACGTCTGACCACCTTGAACACTTTTGGAAAGATACTGGTGACCATGACTCGGAAGAGTAAGTCGCACCGAGCCACGTTGGAAAATAGCATTGGCGAAGTTGAGCCGTGAAGTCTCATTCTCGTAGCCAGATTCCACGAGGTAGACTTGCCAGACAGAGGTAGGCACTGAACTCCCTCATCCCCACCACATCACGACAGTAGCAGCATGAAATGAAGCATCGACCGAAGGCATTGATTGCTATCCGACGATGTGGATGTTGGTACGTGGCGACAGGCTCGGGGAAGACGACGATGCTTCCGCTGATCACGTATCCAAACACTCTCTCTGCAGGTACAGGATGGCGATTGCTACACCAGCCCTACTCAACTTAGTGCTCCAGCTGTTCTCAGAACTTCCTCAATCGTCGACTTGCACCGCCGGTAAGCATGGCCACTTATCAGGCCAACTCGCGACCTCGACTGCTTTAGTCATCGGGCTGACAAATTTCACCTGGAGTCAGAGGACGTAAAGTATCTTTAAGCTCTCGAGAAATACCACACCACGCAAATGCGAAAACGGTCGGTTCACGTTGCACCGGATGTACTGCAAGGAACAGGACGACAACAGCTTCACAAGCAGCGGCGAATCAGACCATCACCGGACTGCTGCTTCCGTCGCCCCTCATTAGCCAATGCAGCTCGGTTCGGCACTTGGGAGATGAAGCCACCAACCACCAACCACCAAGACCTGTCACTGTCAGCAAACCTCAGCAGCTGCGTCTCTCTTCCCGTCTTGGGGAAAACACTGCTTGGCACCGACAGCCTCTCGACGTCGTGATTTTTTTTTTGGAACGTTGGCTACTAGGGCACCATGCAAAGTACTCACCTCCACTTGCTAGTTTGCCGCCTGTCATGCCGTCTTCTGCCGTTGCCTGAGTTCCTTGCTTCCACACTGTCTGAACATGTAGCGCATCCAGCTACGCCAACGGAAAGTTGCCCGCCATTCGTCCATTCCGGACCCTAGCACGTTGAAGTGTCTCGGCTGTTGGGCCTGGCCGCCCGACAGCCAACCGACGACGACTGGACGTGAGCTTGGTCGGAGGTGTAATCCGAGATGTCTTAATTCATCCTACGCCGTCACTAATGCGTCTCTAGACTATTACAATTCTATCTTCTCGACTTCGTTAGCTCAACGTGCTCTGCAAGCTCAGTCATGCTCCTCGATCGTCGCTACGATAGACTGCTTGCAGAAGTGATCGACGGCACATCTGCGAAAAGCCCGCCATCTCGCCGCTCAGGCTTTGCTCGCGTCTGCCCACCTGATCATCAGTGCGCCCGAGACGCACGAGATTTGCACTGTGTGGCGCCCGATGTATTGAAGCAGATCGAGAATCTGGAAGTGCCGATCCAGCCTCGCACATACCCCCGGCGGCGGAGTGCCGAAACCCAGTCTTCTTTCGGATCCAGACTACCCCATTTTATCAAGAGGCCGAGTCGTGACCTTCCAGCATGTCCCTGTTCTTCGGTGCCGTCTATCTGACTGGAGTCCATGCATTAAGTTAACTTGGCTTGACAACAACAGAAAATTGCTCCTCCTCGATATCGCCATCATCACAAACCAGCCGCGATAGCAAAGACATGGCCTGACAACGGTGTGAACCTTCAGGCAGCGTTCAGGGTGCGGCGCTGCGTTGTCTCGCCCCAATCGCGTCTTTGTATTGTGCCGGAAACTTATCCGACAAAGTTATGGCATGCTTGGACTACTCGAACGGTGTATCCGCGATCGGACATGAGTATAGCACGACGGCTAGCAGCTTGTGGCTTTTGCACCGGCGCGGACTTGGAGTCTCGGACTCGATTCGTGAGAACTCTCGCGCACGTCTTTAATCACGTTCTCACCGAACGGCTGAGATGCAGTAGCGTCGTTGACGCTTATCAATCCGTCGACCTAAATGATCCGCTTGGACTGCTAGGAGGACGCTTTGTGTATGGCTGGCTTGGCCACTATCGGCCAATGCTCTGACTGATCGACGCTTCATCGCGATAGTGTATCTCGCGGATCGACAGGCCAGCATGCCTGATTGCATTGCGCAACAGCCTCTGCTTCTCGAGAGCGCTCAGTCTAACAGTGCCTGATTGCTTCTTGGATAGCCGAAAACTGCAACATCATTTCAGATGCTAATATTCCAGACTGCATGAATGCGGCAAATGCCCTACCACTGCAGGAGCACAATCTAGTTGTCCAGATGGGGTTTCGCTTGATAGATTAGACTCTTGCTACTCCTGCATTCGGGACCGAATCTTCGCAGTTGCCAGGATTGCCGTATCTTTCATCACGTCCACGTCGCGCCTGGTGTTGCCGAATTCCAAGCCAAGGATGAATACACTTTCGAGGCGAGACAGGGAGTCCCAAGCCCCCGGCCCTGAATCATACCCCGCTGGATTCCTTCGCCTACAAGATCCCAACAACAAACTGAACGGCTGTCAAAGGAAGTTGATAGCAAGCACGGATTGCCGAAATGAGCCGCATGAAACTTCCATGGTTTCATCCTCGCCTGTTTATGCGAACAGATGGAGTTCAGAGTTTCTCCAGATTGATCCTGCTGATTGTTGCCGTATCCCAGAAGAAGAAACGAGAAGCAGGGCGGCTAGCAGACTTTTTCGCACCGAAAACCCATGTTCCCTGCTCCGTGGCAGTGTTATTTCTTTCTTGTACTTGTTAGCAGCCTGCAGATGGTGCTGAGGCTGGGCTTTCGATGTCAGCTGAGCGGCTCCGTGACTGTTTGAGGCTCTGCTGGCAGCTCAATTTTCAGTGGGCCAGTTCGCAGGGGTGTGACTCATGCGAACGTGGAGATGAAGGTTTGTGGGCTTCGCGCGGCTACTGAAGGGTGGTGCATGTCTGCTGGTCGTTCACCGGGGTCCTTTCGTGGAGTGCGAGGGCCGGACTCGGGCGCGCGAGCTTCTGATTAGCTGGTCGGCGTGAGGGAGAATACTGGATGGAAGCCGAAATCATATATCGCGGATTCCCGGACATCGTTCTTGGGGCCGCGAGGCCGTGACTGTGGAGTTTGACGTTGGATTGAGATCCGACGGCGGGCTTGGAATATCTCACCACCAACGGCATCGACGGCAGCTCCCATGCCGATTCTGCGGAGAAAGAGATTTCCTTCAGATTTTGTTGAATGCTCTCCAAGAATTCGCGTCGCTAGTCTGTGTTGAACATCTGTTGAGCTTACGGAGCATCCCGTTTGCCAGCTGCCCGGGGGGTCGTTTACATGTGAACGAGCCGCGACAATTCCTTTCTTTTCCTGCATCTCGAAGGGTTGACGGCAATTTCACGGGCACCTTTGCTAAATGTACAGGCGCTTGCATTCTCTGGACTGCTGGAGCGCTATTGATGCTAGTAAGCTGGGATACTTGCTGACGTACTAGCTGAGATAGTCGCTGAAGTAGTTGTTGAGGGAGTCGCTGAGGTATTTGCTGAGACACTTGATGAGGTATTTGCTGAGTTACTCGCGAAGGGACTTAACCTGGGAGACCCGCAAGTACCGTGGTGAACGCGTCCTACAAATACGGTTACCCCTCTCCGAGAACATCAGGTAGACGTGGTGCTCATCAGAATTAGCTTATTATGGCTTCAAGTATTGCTTGACTCTCTCCAGCCGAAACGACCTGGGCAGATACTGAGGCTCTTTCCCCGTAGTAATCATGTCCACCAACGCCTGCGCGGATTGAAACGCCAATGCCATCCCATGCCCATTGAAACCTGCACAAACCCAGAGCCCATCACCTTCACCTCGGGCATCTCCCTTTGCCTCTCCCACGATCGGCCGTTCATCAACTGTATAGCCCATGATACCGGTCCAGGCCATGATCAGTTTGCCGTTGTCCCCCCAATTCTCCTTTCCGTAGAACTTTTGCGCGGCCTTGGGTAGATACTCTGCGATTTCGGGATGCAGCACCGAATCGTCCAGCGTCCACTGCTCACCCGTCTTGGAGATCAGTCTTCCGCCGCCGTAGATTAGGTCGCCGGCTCCGGACGAGCCTGCGGGCCTTTGGATCATGTAGTCGCCTTGTCCGTATCCGTTCAGCCCGAGGCCTTTGTGAATTCGTGGCTCCTCGGATACGGCGCTGCCGGGACGCATCGCGACGGCTTGTGCGCGGGTCGGAATCAGGAATCGGGCATCGCCCAGAATCGGAAGCAGGGCGGAGGTGTAGGCGTTTGTGGCGAGGATCACATGGTCGGTATCGATGCTGCCACGGGAAGTGTGGACGGTCCACCGGAGTGGACGGGCAGGAGACCCCTTGTCGGCGGAGAACGGGTTGCGCGAGATGGAGAGAACAGGAGTCGTTGTCTGGAGATTGATTCCCTGGCGGAGCAGCCGGCGGAACATCTCGGCGACGAGCTTGTACGGCGAAAGCGTATACCCAATCCGTGATACTGCGCCGGCGATGTTCGCCACTTTGAGGTGCTCGGCGGCCTCTTTTCCACGCCTGACTCTGAATCCCGAAATCACCTCACCTCCCCGTTTGCCCTCGCTGCTTTCACGGATTCTCTCATACGGCATTCCTGCTTCCTTGTGAGCCCGCTCTTTCATCTCGAGCACCTCAATCGTAGCCTCAAACGCCTCCTGCTCAACCTCAAAGTCCACCCTCTCCACCTCGTCCAGATCGCAGTCGATCCCGTTGCCCCTGATGAATGCCGCCACGTTCTTTACACAATCCTCCTCGAAAAGCTCTGCGCGGATCGCATCTTCGACTCCGTACTCCTGGGCGTCGGCAGCGAAACGGGACCCCACGTTCGTACCGCAGTGACCGCCGTTTCGGCCTGTGGCGCCGGAGCACAGAGTGCGGGCTTCGAGGACAGTAACCTGGGCAGAGGGGGTGTGCGACAGAAGCTTGGTTGCGATAGAAGCTCCGGTGATGCCGCTGCCGACGATGGTGTACGTCGATGAGGACGGGAGCTCCGCGGTGGTGCGGTGCGTGGCGAGGTCGGAAGGGGGGGTTTGCCAGTATGAGGAGAGGGGATGGGGATGGGGAAGACCTTCCTGGAAGTGACCTCCGCCCATTGTGATAGAACTAGACGAGACACTTGCAGTGAAAAATTATGTAGAGTGTATGAACAGGAGTAAGGCACGAATATATCAGGGAGGTTTAGTGGGAAAGCACAGCAAGCTCGAGGCAAACGTTGCAGCTTTGAGTGAAAGACAGTCTGTGCTGCTCAATGATACAATCGGTTACACAGGCTGCAGGTGGCCTCAATATGGAGCTGAGACTGTGCTAGCTTGAGTCCTGAGATGTAAACAAGGTGGCGATTCAGAAAGCTTCGCGGGATGAACTTTAAAATCAGCTTCCCCGCTACAGGCAACACATTCTAAGGAAGTCGCGCGCTATCGACCCTCCTGACGCGACTCAGCGAACTATATCGAACTGTTCCTCACTCATTCACCAATAGATGTTCATCAGCTCGAAGTCAAGATAGGGTTACGTCTGTAAAAGCACATGTCTTGAGCAAGTCATATTCTTGGCTGAGAAAAATCGGTTTAGCATCGGACTTTGACGTCGAACGGGGAGACCATCACAAGAGGCAAGGAACTCCACCAACACCCGTCGAAGCACTCGCCAGTTCTCTTTGCAGCTCTCAGGCAGACACCCGCATTCTGATCCATTCGAAGAATCCCGCGATGGCCTCGCAGCCACCTCTCCTCGTCGGCCTGTCGGGAGCATCCTCCAGCGGCAAGACCACATTGGCCCGGTTGCTTCGAGACATATTCCCCCACACCATAATCCTGCACGAAGACGACTTCTATTTACCGGAAGACAAGCTCCCTGTTCGCGATGGAGTCGTCGATTGGGACTGCGCCGCGTCCCTAGACATACCCGCTTTCGTGGAGGCGCTGAAACACATCAAGTCGACTGGAAAAATTCCGCCCGGCTTCGTTAGTAAGGAAGACCGGAACGATTTTGGCGAGAGTGGCGTCGGCGCGCAGACTGTGGAGCAACTGCAGGGCGAAATCAGGGCCTGGGCAGAGGAGAAAGGGCCTCTACGGCGACTATGCATCGTAGACGGTTTCTTGCTCTTTGGGGAGAGTGTCAAGGATGCGAGGGAATGCTTTGATCTAAGGCTCATGCTACGGGCGACGTATCAGAAGGCTAAATTGCGGCGAGAGGCACGTTCGGGATATGCGACCATCGAGGGCTTCTGGGAAGACCCGCCAGGTTACGTGGACAAGATTGTGTGGCCTGCCTATGTCGAGGAACATGCTTTCTTGTTCAAAGGGAACGACGTGGAAAACGACGTTGATGAGGATGTTGTTCGTGACTTAGATATACAGGTCATTCCTGGTAAAGGTGACTGGGACGTCCAGCAAATGTTGTTGTGGGCCATTGAAAGGATCAAGCCAGCTTTGGTCCTGCGACCCAGATAAAAAGGCTTAGATCGATATGAAGAAGCTCTTCTCGCCTTCCTGCGGCGCCACATATGCCCGTTTGATGATAGGGTCGGCGCAGCTGACTCGGATTCTCTCCGGCGTGGCTGGGCTTTGCAAGCAAAGCACATCTTCGACTTGGTATTGCTTGCGAGCTGCCTTCAAGGCGTCACGAATGGCGAAAAAGACGGCGCTTCCCATGAACAACGGAGGCTCACCAACGCCACGAGATCTCTGGATTGTGCGCAAGTTCTCCCATTCGACATCCTTCAGCAAGCTGACGTTGAACTCCTGAGGAATGTCACGGAAGCCGGGGATCTTGTAGGTACCCGGGCCGCGGGTGAAGATCTGTCCTGTCGAGCGAGACCAAAGGGATTCTTCTGTGGTGAAAAGACCTTGTCCCTGAACAAACGCGCCTTCAATCTGACCATAGTCAATGGCTGGGTTGATGGTTCGGCCAACGTCCATCTTGATATCAGCGCGCAAACATGTCCAGTCGCCCGTGAGGGTATCAATTTCGACTTCTGCCAATGCGATACCTTGCGTGAAGTAGAAGAACATCAGTCCTGTGTTAGGGCCCCAGACGTATCCAATGTCTGGTGTCTTGTAAAAACCATTGGCGGAAAGATTGACTCTGTCGAAGTATGCGGCATGAGCAATCTCCTTCATACTGGCGTCTTTGCCCAGCTTCTCCCTGTACGGAGCAAGACGCTCATTCAGCTGTTCGCATGCGTTGAAAATGGCGTACCCGTTCAGATCGCTGGAGGCGGACGCAGCGGTAGATGACGTATTGGCGACAGTGTTGGTTGAAGTCTCCGATATGTAGACATTCTCCATCGGTACGCCCAACGACTCCGCTGCAATCATTGTCATCTTTGTGTGCAGTCCTTGGCCCATTTCCGTACCACCGTGCGCCACCAGAACAGACCCGTCGTGATAGATGTGTACAAGTGCGCCAGCCTGGTTGAGGAACAGAGCTGTAAAGGAGATGCCGAACTTGGTCGGGATCAGAGAGATACCGCGCTTCTTCCACTTGCTAGCCCTGTTGAACTCTTCGATAGCTTCCACTCTCTCTTTGTAGTTGGCCTCTTCCTTGACCTGATCCCACATGAGGGGAACTAGTGTTATTGTTAGTATGTATGTGCAGAGAATAGATCGAACAGGATGCGCTTAGCACTTACCATGCCAGTCCTTCAGCTTTTGATTGAAATGCGTCTCTTCGTCGGGCTTGTACATGTTCAGCTCTCTGAGCTGTTGAACGGGGATCTTCAGGTGATCTGCGATTTCTTCCATGTAAGTTTCGCAAATGAACATGCCCTGTGGACCACCAAAGCCTCTGAATGCTGTGTTTGAAACAGTGTTCGTTCGGCATGGCCGGCCGCGGACGTGGACATTTGGAATATAGTAACAGCCATCGATGTGGGACAGAGCCCTATCGCTCACGGCGCCACTCAAATCCTGAGTCCAACCTGCGTTGTTGAAGACATCACAGTCCAAAGCAAGAAGCTTGCCTTCCTTGCTCACGCCAACCTTCCATCTTGCCAAGAAGGGGTGACGCTGACCCGATGTCTGAATGTCTTCATCACGGCTCAGCATACACCTGACAGGTCTCTGCACCTTGTTCGCAGCGACAGCGCAAATGGACGAGAGTTGAATGGATCGAGTTTCTTTTCCACCAAACCCTCCGCCCAGACGCTTCACCTTGGCCACAATCTTGTTGGCTGCGACGCCAGTAACCTGCGCGGCATATGCTTGTGTCTCTGCAGGGTTCTGCGTGCTCGCAATGATTTCCATCTCGCCGACCTCGCCTTTCGGGATGGCAACGCATGCGTTCGTCTCAAGGTAGAAATGCTCCTGGCCTCCCATGCGCACTGTACCAGTGAGGACATGGTCTGCCTCCTCGAATGCCTTTTCCGCATCTCCTTTCTTGATGTATCTGAAGTAAGGGTGGTAGCTCTCCTTCTCTATGGCTTCCTCAATTGTGAAGATCGCAGGCAAGTCCTCGTACTTGACACTGACGGCCAATGCACCGGCCGCCGCATGATTCGCCGAGTCGGCAACAACCATACCGATCGGCTGTCCAGCGGTATGCACTTCGCCGACAGCGAAGAAGACTTCGTCACAGTTAGGTGCACCCCACCAGTTCGCCTTTTCGTTTGGCAGGTCTCTGTGGTCGACGTAAGCAACGACGCCTGGTAAGTCTAAGGCGGGCTCCGGATCGACACTGACTAGCCTTGCATGCGCTTTCTTGGACAGTACTAGAGCGCCGTATAGCTCGCGCTTCTGGACCGGAATGTCATCAGTGTAGATGGCTTCGCCTGTGACTTGTCTCATCGCTGCGACGTGAGGCTCTGGCTTACCAAGAACCTTCTTCGCGTACTTGAGCGATGCATCGTGGTCCTTCTTGCCGAAGGAGATGCCACGCTCAATCTCGCCCACAGCATCGATTTCTCGTTTAGCCATGGTAGTCGTTTCAATCTCAGCAAAGACCTCGTGGTAGAAGCGATAGAAAAATCCGAACGCCAGAGACTTGCGATATGTTGCCATACCACCTGGAACGCCAAATCGTAGATCGAAGTCTTTCTCGAGAGCGTTCATGACTCCTTCCAGGGTTTGAGAATCAGTGAACTTCTTGCCCCGCAAGAATGCTGTTGCTTCCTTGGCGGCGATTGTGACCGGAGCCATGCCACCGTAGACAAGGTTGAGATCCTTGACGATGTGATCTTCGTCGAGTTGGACTCGCAATGCCGCGTTGACGATTGCAATATCATCATCCTTTCTCTTCGCTTGCTTGTACGCCCGTAGGTATTCGCCCTTTGGTGCTGTTGCTGGGATCTTGATGCTGGCAATGACTGCGTTTGGGGGTAGTGCTGTAGTTCGGTATCCCTTGAAGAACTCCATCATCGGAATTTCGGTTGATCCATCCAACGATTTCGCCACCACCACACTGTTGGTTGCCATGAAGACTGGATTGAGGTCAGATATCGGGCTCGCCGTCGCCAGATTTCCGGCCGGAGTGCCCACGTTCCGTATCTGTCGTCCTGCAAAGTACCTGATCTGCTTGAGGATGGCCTGGAAAGATTGACTCCGCTCCGGGCCAAAGTGCTTGGTTGCTTCCTTGCAAATTTCTTCGAGATCTGTCAGAACCACGTTGCCGCCAATCTCCAGATGGTCTTCTCCGAATGAATACTGCCGAAGTTCTGCGATATCCCCGACAAACACGGACGCAGAGTAATTCATGTTCTTGAACTTAATCTCGATCTGCGTTTCTGTGCTACCGCCAATAACCTTAGCGGAGGGATATGCACTCTTGATCTCCAGCAGTTGCTGCAAAGTGACTGGTCGATACCATCGCTTTCTCTTGTTGCCCAGAGCCAATGGTCGAAACTCGTGCTTGGTGAGAGCTGGCGGGAAAATCAGCTGGGTCTCGGGATTATACTCAATGAATCCCGGCGGTGTGAACTTCTTTGATGGCTGCTCCACACCGTTGTTGGTTGACATGCAGCATCCGCCATTGGCCTTCCCATTTCCGTTCTCCATGCAACATCCACCGCTACCATTTTTCATACCGCAACCTTTCCGTGTGCTGAAGGATTGTGCGGCGTCTAGAATGGGTCGGTAACCTGTGCATCTACAAAGATTGCCATCAAAAGCTTCCTCCACCTCCAACTCAGATGGATCGTCGGTGTTTCTGAGCAAAGCATATAAGCTCATGACGATGCCAGGAGTGCAAAACCCGCACTGGCTTCCATTCATCATCGCTATGCGTTCCTGTGCAGGATGTGGACTTTTCGAGTTTCCAATGCCTTCAACTGTAACGACGTGCTTGCCATCGACACTGATGAGAGGAGCCAAGCAAGCGTTGACGGACGCATGGTATATCTTCTTAGTGGTCGGATTCCTCTGGGAGATGAGCACTGTGCAAGCTCCGCAACCACCCTCTGCACATCCAAGCTTTGTTCCGGTCAAACCGATGCCTCGAAGGTATTCAAGTAAAGTTGCTTCGGGATCAAAGGTCTCGAGTACGACTTTGGTACCATTCAAGTAGAACTTGATAGAGTCACCATACTCTGTCGTGACGGACTGTAGACTGGCGCGAGACTCGCTGTCAACAGCTGGCTCTACAGCCTCCGCCACTAGGCCTGGAGCCATCCTGGTGGCTGTATTTACTCCAAAGAATGCCCGATACGCAGGTCGTGGTGGTGAGGCGGCGAGTTCGTTAGGCGAGGGAGGTTCTTGCGTCTAGCGGCAAGGAATTAGACAAGGATGGGAAAGCCGACTCAAGCAGAGCGTCAGGCTTGCATGCGCCGTCACAGGTACTACTCGTTCTTCTTGGAACAGTCACAGTCACACAGGAGAGTAGGAAAGCAGTCAGCAGCAGAGCCGTAGAGATATCCTCCTGGTGGCCAACGAAGGACGGTGGCCGACGGAGACTGCAGATGTGCCCATGGACATTCCATCAGCTTATCTCTGCGGGCTGCTGATTGGCAGCACGGGTGGCCTTAGCAGACGGCCGTCTCCGCCACCTGACTATTTTGTAGCTTAGCTGGCTCGAGTTTGCAGCAACGGAGGGGTCCAAGAGCTCTGGCTACAGGGATCTCAAGTGGGGGCTTTTGAGACCTTTGACTACCCAGTTTGACACGAGCGCGGCTGAGCGGCCACTATTTCTGCCTGCCACCGAGAACGACAATTCAGCCGAACATCGACACATTGCTTGCCAGTATCTACGTCCTTTCGCACGATACGTTGGAGTGATAAAGAGATGGAAGGTCTAGTCCTAGATCCCATGTGTAGCAAATTGGATGCCTGCCTAGAATGCATCAAACCTTTTCAGGCAGACATCAAACCCTGACGACAACTTCATAGCAGGAACCATACATGTAGAGAATACAATGGGGACTTGCCAGTATATTTTCAGGCTCAATAGGTCCGGGAATTGCTCGAGCGCGCGAAAAACATTCGTGTCGGAAGCCGTTTGCGTGTCACTCGATGAAGTGTCGTGCCAATCCTCAGGGAATAATGCCCATTCTGAGACTGGCGGGCTGTCAGTGATTTGATGTAGTGTTCACGATGGATTCGCAACTTTCTTCAGACCAGTGATCCAGCCACTGCTTCTGCTCATAATGCACAACCGGTTTACTAACAAGACGTAAAAGCCCCATTTGAATAGTATATGTCTGCTTGCCCAATCGCAGCATCAGGATCAAGCTGCGGCCACTATTAACAATGAACGCCTCTGCTGTAGTCATATCGCAGTGTCACGGAC
>UYJD01000001.1:2211025-2221634 GCA_900618795.1 Cyanodermella asteris
CCTTCAGACTTGACGCCGACCTTCACTGGTCGCCTACACAGTCAACCACCCCGTGCCCGCGTTACACGCAGGATGAAGGCGACTTCGTTGATTTTCTACATTGTTCCCTACAAGAATTCGCTCAATGCCGAAGCTTTTGCCACAAGAATGCAACCGACGCAAAGGCTAGCGACCCGAGGCCACAAGCTGTCTGCCAATCTCCAGTACGCCCAGCTATAAGGAGGGTACAGAACCAAACCAGGAACACTGAAAAAAACGCAAGGGATACATGCATAGGTAGATCTTGTCTCATCTTGTCCCACTGCCACCCAAACTCCACATATAAGCCTCGAAACCTGACCGAGGTATCGACACTCCGCACGTTGTTCGGCAGAACTGTTATTGTGGCGTCAGAATCATCGGGATGACAAATGTTTGGACCCTCGCTTCGCAAAGTGTATACGCAGCTTTCCTGCGCCAGACCAGACAAAGTTTCGCGGCCATTCGCAATCGCAGGATGCAGAAAGTTGGATCTCAAATCATCAAGCCTGTCGAGTCTTTTGAGCCGGTCCGTTGCGCTGTCGGCTTCAACTTGCGCGCACTTTTGGCTCCAATATTCCATCCCAATCCAACAGTCATCACTGTGTTGTTGATGGCTATCGCACCAAGACTCGCCGGCATCTAGACAGAATTGTATGCCGTAAAGAGTTCCTGCACACTTCAGGTGCTCCTCGCGTCGCTTTGAGCAGTCCTTTCTGATGGCATCGATGTCAAGACGAGCCATTCTAATTGGGTAAGAACCATCCCGATCCACCGAGCCGTCAAATTTGAACTATTCCTGGTTTAGTACAACTTCGTCATCTAATACTGAATTGATGGGGCCTACCGTCACTTCTTCAACCTTCGTCACTCCGTAATATGGGACGACTGATTTCAAAAGGCCCTTTTTCGAAAGCGCCATATCGCGCAGTCTTTCGAAAATGTCACTATCGCATTCAATAATTGCTTCATCGAGCCTTTGCGGATAGTAATCCACCCTTCCGGACTTTTGTAACCTTTTGCGGTGGTGCGCGACGTCTTCGTCGCTTTCTTGGACGAACTCAAGGTCCTCGGAATGTACCCGGCGTGGTGCTCTTGGCCGCCTGCATCTCACGACATTTGCGGAATATGATCCCCCAGGCTCTTCCAGGCACAAGAAAATACAATTTCCTTCGTACGGCTTCGATGCAGACTCATGCTCTTTTCGTGCCTCACATCCCTCTAATCTCTTCAGCTGTAGTTTGCAAGTATATGGGTATGGCCGACAGAACCCCAATACCGAACTGATAGCAGTGTTGTCGTGTCTGTGCTCTTCTAGCGGCGTGGTCGAGCGTATCAAATCGAGGCCAGACCGCGGGGCCAGGCGTGGATCTTCTACAGCACCAGCCTCGAGATCCACAACAGTGTTGGAAGCCGCCATGGTGAGATTTGATTTGAATGGACCAGGGATCACATCTGCAATTCTAGAAGACGGATCAAGCCTTTATAACGACTCGCACCGATTCGCCTTACTGGTCAGGCTAGAACTGCCAACTGCCTCAAGGAACGCCTTACCGCACTAGCTCGGGGCCTGTGATGCCTTACAAAGACCCACTCGTTATCATTGATGTTGACGTAGGATATAGGCTGACCGGTGATGCGCCTCTCCAAAACAGCAATTACGCTAGTAGTCGGAGCCTGACCGACAATGTGGACAGCCTTGCGACGCAGCCGGTTAATCAGCAACGCAGCAATGCGTACTCCAGAGAGTTGGCGACCACAATCTGCATGCCAGCAGGCAGATCGTTTCGCACTGTTTGGCGCCGAGAGTGTGGAGGCAATCATGAGAGACGAGCAAGACCACGATCAGTTTCGACGATGCAAGTGAACTCGACCTCTCGTACCAGGCCGCCATGGCCTTTTGTGGCTAGTATTGCTACGCTAAAGAGGGCCAAAGAACGCATTCGTTGGCGTTTCGTGAATTTGCTCCACTGTGAGCTATCAAATGATACTATGCACCAAGTCGCTAATGAAGCCTTGCTTCGACTTGTTCTCCAAGCCTGTCTTCCAAGTCTTCCCCTGTCATATGTCCATATAGAAAGCAGTGGCCCACAACTAACAGATCTCTCTGGGTGTTCGACTGAGCGCTTCTTGCGATAATGATACCGGAGCAAGCATGAGTGCAAACTTGGATCCGCCTACGATCCAGGCGAACTTGCCACTTGCAGTGACAAAGAGCATATGACGTCGAACAATCTCTTCAGACCACCAGGATACCTCTGGTCGGGGATAGATACTATTCAACTTGCGAGGACTTTGTAGCAGATATGAGCCTTCAAGCTTGTCGAGTCTGGCGAGCTGGTGATCGCATTTTATAGGCGACAGGGACTTGCCGGTATTCATCCTCAGCAGGCACATCTTAGAGGCTGGAGAATCGGTAGGCGGAAAAGAGGAGCTGCAGGAAGCTGGTGCGCGCTTCATCAAACTTGATCTTAGATCGATGATGCTTTGGGGGTCCATAGGAAAGGGCAACAGCAAAGCTGTAACCACGGCTTCGTAGCGCGACTTCAGATACAGCCTTGTACGGCTGTTACTGGGAAGATAAAGGGTCATAGAAGGCAAGGTTTTGTTCTGCCTGGTGGGCAAAGCTGCAGGACCAAGCCGCTACAGAGATATGAATGTTGGACCAAGGAGGATCAAAGATGGGTCATATTCTTACAAGTGTATCTCCAATCTAGTCGTCGCCAACGCCGTATGAATCCATCGGGTAGACTCTGAGGTAGATGGCAACCAAAGAATGGACCATGATGGATGAACTAGAAGCAACCTACTGCGAACTTGAAGTTCGTCGGCGCCAAGGGCACGTGACCTTGACAATCCGTGTGTCGTTCTCGAGCGGCCCGTCCGAAAGTTCACCATACCGAGATCGCTGTCGCTGTTGTCACGACCATTGACGACTGCGCTGCCCCGGCATGCCTCCGAGACTCACTCCAATCCGCTCGATACGGGCTCTGCCTTTGCGGAGTCGAGCCAGCGCCAATGTGCCCTTCTTCTTGCGAACGGCGGCACCTCGACGACACATCACTGCCGACGAGAAGCCTTTGCCGACACAAGACCAGCCTGGAAAGCCAGGGCCAAACGAGAATCAGCTTCCACATGTGAGCGAGGAAGCTGCCGCGACTGCTAAGATCACCGGCGAACAGCCTCCCGATCTCGAACAGGGAACGCCCGTTGAGGAGGTTCTGAAGCGTGACAAAGATGGCAAGGCCAACGCGCCAAAAGTATTGCAGGACAAGGTCAACAACGGCACGACTCCATCAGGAACTCGGTCATACTCCACATCGGCGCGAAGATCACAGGACGGCTTGATCCAGTACGAGGACGAGACGGCGGTGGCGCCTGGACACAAGTTCGGTATGCCGACCATTCCTCTCGGGCCTCAAGACCACCTCAAGTTTCGATATGACCCCGTAATCAAGCAAGTCACTAACTTGCTGATGAAGGATGGCAAGCTTAGCAAGGCACAGACAGACATGGCTCGAATCCTCAATCATCTCCGAATGTCGCCGCCACCCAAAGTCAATCCATCACAGCCTCTACTTCCAGGAGCGCCACCCGCCCAACACCTACCTCTCAATCCTGTCCTTTACCTACAACTTGCCATCGACTCGGTAGCACCGCTTCTCAAAATCCGTAATGCGAAGGGTCTCGCCGGAGGCGGTGCCAATCTTCCTTTACCCACACCTCTCAATATCAGACAACGGAGACGCACCGCTATTGGATGGATCATTGATACTGCTTCCAATAAACCGTCAAGAGGAAGCGGCTCCGGACAATTTGCACAACGCGTTGCTGAGGAAGTCATTGCGGTTGTGGAAGGCAGATCTGGTGTTTGGCAGAAGCGACTAGGAATCCACAAGCTCGGTACAGCTGCGCGAAGCAACATGGGCAAGTCGAGGAAGAAATCGGGCGGAGGAGGCAGAAGATTTTGATTGAGAGTCTAAGCTGTATATACTGTATTCTATGTCTTGTGACGACCGTCACAACTTGTTGGGCAACAACCGGGCTCGTTGATTTGTAGGGTGCATGCTATCATAGTGTTCACAATGACCGAACGCTCAGGATCGTTAAACTGGGTTTTTCTCGTCAACACTCCCAATAGCAGCCTTAGCAGAACGTGCCTTTGTCGTTACTGTGCGGACCCGATACTTCCGCTCCCTGCCGCCTGCCTCAGTCGACGTTGCCCCAGGATCCATCTCAGCATGCCGTCTCTTCTCCTGCTTTGCCAATCTCCTCTCGCGCCTCTCTTGTTTCTCCTTCAAGCCAACAATATCAGACCTGGATAGTGTCCATGGCTTTGAAAGCACATTCCGCTGAAAATCTGCCAGCTCCTCCCAAGCCTTCACCTCCGCTGCGGTGTCTGTCAAGACCTCTACCCTTTCCAGGAGTACTTGCCGCTGATCGCGGAACTCATCGATCCAGCCTTTGACTTTGACGACCCTTCCAAGCTCGACGTCGTCCAAACTGATATCTCTGTCTGTGACCGACCGGCCTGGCTTCCTGTGGAGATCCGCAAAGCGCAGTTTGATTTCTTCTCCCGGCCGGGTCGCCAGTTGCGCGTCTTCCGTGTCTTTCCAGCAAACAACATTGATCACGTCGCCACTGCCATCATCCAGTACGAAAGTCCACGGGGTCCGAGTTGTCTTGGCGACTTTGTCAGGCCCGACCAGGGTGGTTGTTTCAGTCGCATCGTCGAAGCTGGTCACGAGTCCCACAAGGCGAACATGGCGGATCGGATGGTTCTTGTGGAAGTATAGGCGCTGGCCTGGGAGACCGTTAGGTTGCGCACCCAACACGACGAGGCTGCGTGGAGAGCTTTACCTTCATAGCCAGGTTGTCGCTTCAGGCTGTGAACATCGGCGGCGCTGAGCTTGACCCATGTATTGTACGTCGGACTTGCAGTCCAACAGTACGCCGGATAGAAGGTCAGGGCGGCCGAGGGAGCCTCGGGCATGTCATGTTGCTTGACGTGAGCTATACGCGCTGTGGAGTCGCGCCCGGCATTACTGTACAGCGTCGGTGGTTCGGGCTCTCAGTCAGCAGGCGCGCAACCTTGTGCGGCGGCTTGCCGTCGGTCGCGCTCGCACCTTTTTCTTCGGCTTTTGTTATGTGAACAGCACTAATCGACCCTGAAACGCGTTTCATTATCAAACCTCTGGCTCGACGGGAGCTCGTTATTGCGACATTCAGCCTCATTTCTCCACACTCCGAGAGTCCGCCATCAGGTCGGTCGTCGAACCAGCCGAATCTCTAATGCTTAATTTGTGGTCTTGTGGCAATGTCGGAAGAAAGCCGCATATTTGCTAAGCTTATAGCGAAGTGTGCTAAATGATTGCCGAACAGGCTTGACAGGTCGAAGTATTTTCTCTTTTCCCGTAGCTGTACAAAGAAATTGGTCATTTGCGTAGGTTTCACAGAGCCTGTATATCCTTCACCACCAGGCCGCTCTTTCATGTCTTCAATTTGACCATACTCGCATCCCCTGCGACAGAACTTCATTGCCTTGACCATACTCCTTCTTCAAATATCTATTTTACGCAATGTCTTCTTCCACCCATGAGATCGTCCTCTTGGGCGCCAATATCAGCGGCAACCTAATGGCACACTACTTACTAAGGCACACCATTCCCCAGTTGAAAGCCGTTGACAGGTCACGAGACTTCCATCTCACTATCGTTAGCCCGAACACGGACTATTATTGGAAAATCGCGGCCCCACGCGTGCTCATCGATGAGAAGCAGATTCCGACGTCAGACGTCTTCAAACCGCTTTCCGACATATTTAAGCAATACCCAGCGGACTCGTGGCGGCACGTTCTAGGCAAGGCAACCTCTGTTGACCCTTCATAAAAAACCGTCGCCGTCTCCCTGGCGGACGACTCGCAAAGGACTGTCTCATACAACAGCTTGATCGTCGCGACGGGAGCTCACTACGAGGCGCCTCTATGGACAACCGAGCATGGATCCCCTCTCCAAAAGGAGACATTTGCGCGCATCCACCAGCAAATCCCCAAAGCGAAGACCATCCTGATTGCTGGAGGCGGTCCCGTCGGCGTCGAAACCGCCGGTGAGATCGCGATCAACTATCCCAAAGCATCGGTAACTCTCTATTCTGGCACGTCCCGCCTGCTGGAACGCAACGTGAAGCCGAGCATCAGTGCCGTTGCAGAACGCCAGCTCAAAGCCGCAGGCGTGACTGTCGTGCACAAGGTCCGCGTCGTCGACTCGCCGACCGGCGCAGGCGAGGCAGCTACCGTGCACTTCGACGACGGCAGCGAGCGGACGGTAGACATGTACATTAATGCTGTCGCCTCCCGCAAGAACACAGGCTTTCTACCCTCAGCATGGCTGGATGAGAAGACAGGAGCAGTCAAAGCAGACAAGGACACGCTTCGCGCGACCGGTCCAGGAGCCGAGGGGGTCTACGTCCTCGGCGATGTAAATATCCACAGCAACGGACAGTCGGTCTGGGCGTCGGACGGTGTCAGACCCGCAGCCTCTGTTCTTGCCCTTGATGTTTTGAAAACCATGGACCCGAAGGAGAAAGTTGCCGCTATCGAGGCAGCTCGGCCGGCCGAAAAGCAAGGCCTTCTCGCGTGGCTGCTCGGCTTGTTTGATGCTGGAGGAGCCAAGCCCAGCGGTGTCGGGACCAAGCAACAGGTGTTCAAGACCATGGAAGGTTTCATTATCATCCCCGTTGGAAAGACCGGCACTGGTGAGATGGGAGGATGGAAAGCACCGGGGTTCTTGGGGCAAATGATCAAGGGAAAGAACTACTTGCTCAACTTCTTGGGTCCACAACTCTCTGGAGAGAGCATGGCAAAAGAGTAAGGCTAGAGCATGGGGTTGTGAGATAGAAGCTGAGCGAGCGTTGATGATCCGGATTCCGAATACCCTGGCGTTGGATAAGGCAGACTCGGGCACGTACTTGTACAAGTGTGGTATTTGCAAAGATCTAAGAATGGAAGATACCCTCTCATAATATTAAACATTTGCTTTGTCGACACCATCTCGGGCATGATGTCGAATGCTTGCCGCAACGGGATAAGAGCTTCAGTGCAGGCGTTGGAGCCACTTTCTCCATAAAAGGAGGGCGAAATGTCTGCAAAACTGCTGTTCTCCTATTTCCCACTTTACCACAAGCATCAGGCTCTCTGTTTGCATCGGCTATTGTGGAAAGCAAGCGATATGACGTCCCACGCATTTTGCGAATTATACGCGTTAGTGATGATGTTTGCACAGGTAGATGGCTCGACCTATCAGCAATGTCAATACCCCGAAGACTCCCCATGACATGCTCCGGTCGATTATATGTCCTTGCGAGCTCTGCATGAAATCGGTCCTTCGTAATCCGCCTACTTGTTCACGTTGCAAGTCAAATTTCGTGATCAAATTCATCCTTCATGGTAGTAAACGTTTTCATTGCAGTAATTTGAATCTGCACATCAAGCCTATGCTGGCCCATCCATGACGCCCATAAGAACCATGCCATACATTGCACACGTGAGAGATGGCCATCGCTTCTGCCAGCTTCCAATACACCTCTCCAACATTCCGCACGCCTTTATCGGTTGGACTTGGCAACACGCTCCAACTCATCCTTCTTCTTGATGGCGTAGCTGTTTGAGCTACCCTTGGCAGCGTTGATCAACTCTTCGGCCAAGCACTCGGCGATGCTCTTGACGTTGCGGAAAGACGCCTCACGAGCGCCAACGGTGAGGAGGGTGATAGCCTGGTTGACACGGCGGAGAGGGGACACATCGACGGCCTGGCGACGGACGGTACCTGCGGAACCGATACGGGTTGAGTCTTCGCGGGGACCGCAGTTGACAATGGCATCAACAGCGACCTGAATGGGGTTCTGGTCGGTAAGAATGTGGATCTGGAAATCATCTGTCAGCTCTGCCTGAAATCCCAATCTTGCTTCTCCTGCTGCCGACCAAAGCTTGGCTTTTGTAGTCTGATATTGACAGCTGCGCATAGTCTGGGGGAAGACGTACGATCTCGAAAGCGTGGGCAACGATACGGACAGCCATGAGCTTCTTTCCGTTGTTGCGTCCCTTCATCATGAGCGAGTTGGTCAGGCGCTCAATGATGGGGCACTGGGCCTTCCTGAATCGCTTGACGGCATATCGGCCAGCGGAGTGCGAGATGTAGACGGGGGATCGGATTTGAATGTAGTCACTGCGGTTCGAAAGACGTTAGCCATAGGTTGCGCAGTTGCTAGGTGATGTTCCAAGCTGCCCGTTGCCTTTCCACATAGTCCTCCTCTTCTCGATAGCCCCATTCATGCTAATTTCCCTTCAAACAGTCGTGTCGGGTTTCACGTACGTCAATGAGATGTCCTTGACCTCGACATCCTCGTAAGTCCACTTGTTGAAGAGCTTGATAGTGCCGATCTCCTGCGCGACGTCCTTGGGGAGGACTGGGTAGGCAGATCCTCCCTCAACCTCGACTTCGCCGTTGTCAGACATCTTCACTAGCCGCTATGCGTTCGATGGAGATGTCAGGGTGTATTTGTCGACGAGTTGTTGCTGGTGAGCGGCGCACTAGTTAGGGTTCACTTCTTTTCTGTATGGCAGTCGCTTGCCGCATAGGGCGTCGTCGGAGCGGCACGCTATGTGGGCGGCGCTAGGGTTTAAGCGCCAAGCCCAGGTCCTTCCGCACCACCCTCACTTTTCGGATCATCGCTACTTTCGAGATCGTGAGAGTGCAGCATCCTCTGGCGACTACTAACATACAGCAAAAATGTCGCACCGGTACGTCGAGTCCTCAAGCATTGTTGCTACCATGTCCACTCTTGCCGGGCGCATTCTAACAGCTTATCGATAGTAAATTCGAGGCGCCCCGTCACGGTTCGCTCGCTTTCTTGCCCAGAAAGCGTGCCGCCCGCCACAGAGGCCGTGTCAAGAGCTTCCCCAAGGATGACCCGAAGAAGAAGCCCCATCTCACTGCCGCCATGGGATACAAGGCCGGTATGACCACCACCGTCCGCGACCTCGACCGTCCCGGCGCGAAGATGCACAAGAAGGAGATTGTCGAAGCCTGCACCGTTGTCGAGACTCCCCCCATGGTTGTCATTGGTCTTGTTGGATACATTGAGACTCCCCGTGGTCTGCGTTCGTTGACCACCGTCTGGGCCGAGCATCTCGACGAGCAGGTCAAGCGCCGCTTCTACAAGAACTGGTACAAGTCCAAGAGAAAGGCTTTCACCAAGTACGCCAAGAAGTACAGCGAGGAGAGCAAGCCAATCGCCCGCGAGCTTGAGCGCATCAAGAAGTACTGCAGCGTCGTCCGTGTCCTCGCCCACACTCAGATCCGTGAGACACCGCTCAAGCAGAAGAAGGCCCACCTCATGGAGATCCAGGTCAACGGTGGCAGCGTTGCGGACAAGGTCGAGTTCGGCCACGGTCTCTTCGAGAAGAAGGTTGAAATCGACAGCGTTTTCGAGCAGGACGAGATGATTGACGCCATTGCCGTCACCAAGGGTCACGGTTTCGAGGGTGTTACTGCTCGTTGGGGTACCAAGAAGCTTCCGCGCAAGACACACAAGGGTCTCCGCAAGGTTGCTTGTATCGGTGCTTGGCATCCTGCCCACGTCCAGTGGACTGTCGCTCGTGCCGGTCAGGACGGTTACCACCACCGTACCTCTGTCAACCACAAGATCTACCGTATTGGCAAGGGTTCAGACGAGGGCAACGCCTCGACCGAGTTCGACGTTGGCAAGAAGAGAATCACACCGTATGTTGTCACAACCTTCATGAACTCTGCGCAAGTGCTAACAATCATTCAGGATGGGTGGCTTTGTTCGCTACGGAGATGTCAAGAACGACTATGTGCTCCTCAAGGGCTCCATTCCCGGTGTCAAGAAGCGAATCATCACCCTGCGAAAGTCCATGTTCGTTCACACCACCCGTCGTGCTTTGGAGAAGGTCGACCTCAAATGGATCGACACCGCCTCCAAGTTCGGTCACGGTGTCTACCAGACCCCCGCCGAGAAGAAGCAGGTACAGGGTACCCTCAAGAGGGATCTTGTCCAGTCATCGTGAGCGGGTGTGCGCCATGGTGTATTTTGATGACGGAGACTTGTTTAGTGACCACACGAAAAGGATTATGCATGGGCGTCCGGGGCAGTCTAGCACGCACGTGAATGAATACCACATTTCTGATTCATATCTTCTCGTCTTACCGACTTGACTTGTCGGGTTTCTTGATATTAGTGTAAGCAATTGCCCACGCCAAAAACTTCCAAGTGTATCTCGCACATTAGACCAGCCCCAAGTCTGTGAATAGCCACGACAGTATCTATCAAGGTAGACATGCAGTAATGGTGGAAGTAGGAGCTGCAGGACGCACCTAACTACTTTTCTTTACCCGCTTTGACTTGGACTAGTAGTGGTGGATGTAAAGATCGTCGGTGCTACGTAGAGGGCCCTCTTCGCTCTCTGCCAAGACAGCGTCATATCGCTTCCTGTTAATTTCCCCTTTCGGGTTAGCGGCCCTGCCGCCCTCTGCCCTTCAAGGGCCCTCCCGGTATAAATCGAGGGCTTTGT
>UYJD01000001.1:2222144-2242839 GCA_900618795.1 Cyanodermella asteris
GCGGCGTCTTCGACTCGTATCTTAAGGTCTATGGGGTGTAAGGCTTACGGGTGGTCGATGCAAGCATTTTCCCCTTGATTCCGCGTGGCAACATTCAGAGTAGTGTTTACGCAGTGGCGGAAAAGGCAGCAGACATGATCAAAGCGGAGCTTGGTCCTCTTGCATAGAAGCGACATGCGCATGGCATGGCAACGCCCACGCTGTTCATGATATACAGACTGAATGTGATTCAAGAGTGCACTTGACCTTCAACAGGTCTTTTGGGCGGCATTGAATGTACCCTAAAGCAGTAGTACCATCCATACTGACGATCTGCTCACACATAGATGACAAGTCTGCGGTCCTAGCTCCCCGTGCTAGGTGTAATATCTCTCAGCTCAAGTGCCTGTGTGTTACGAGGGGTTGAGTGTCACTAGTTGATATCAACGGCAGGTGCTCGGTGCTCACGGGTCTGACAATGACGAACTAATCCAATAACGAAGCCTCTACATAATCATTCAATCCAAATTGTTGCATGTTAAGCAGCATCCGCCTCCTTCACACCCAGATTCTCACACACAATCTTGGCAAATTTGGTGATCGTCATGGTCGACGACAAGAGCTGCTGGAAAGGGATGTCGAGGGTGTAGTTCTTGAAGATCCAGTTGCGCAGCTCGGAGCCGATCATGCTGTCCAGGCCGTAGTCTGCAATGGCCGTGGCGTCGGGCTGGATGATGCTGGGGTCGAGGAGCAGCAGCCGCGCCAGCTTCTCGCCAAAGTGCTCGACCACCAGCTCCACGGCCTCGCCGAACGAGGCCGCAGCCAGGATGGAGCCCTTGTTGGAATCGCCCCCACCGGATGCGCCGGCGCCGGCGTACTTGCGGATGGAGTGCAGGAGCTTCTCGAAGCGGGCGTCCTCGAGCCAAAACCCGTCCACCGTCTCCGAGGAGTTGACCGACTTTGCGAGGAGCGCGGGGTCCATGCCGATGATGAGCTGGTCGGTGACTGGAGCGGCTTTCCTTGAGAAGATTGCTGCCTCAAAGGACTGCAGGAGGTGTGTTTCGTCGATACCGTAGATGCCCTTGCGTTTGAGCGCGTCCTCGAGCTCGGGGTTCTCGGCCACCACGCCGACACCCAACACCATTGGAAGGACGATGGACGTGGCGGGAAGGCCACGTGCGTGTCTCCATCGTGCAAAGTTGTCCATGAAGGCATTGGCGGCGGCATAGTTGGTCTGACCCGGCGTTCCGAGCGTTCCTGATGTGGACGAGGTGACCAGGAAGAAATCGAGAGGCGCATTTTCGAGGGCCTGGTGGAGGTTGAAAGCGCCGCGGACCTTGGGACCAATCGACGTGTGCCAGTTTGCATGGGTCATGGAATGGAACATGCCATCTCGTAGGACCATGGCGGCGTGGATGACACCGGACACGGGATGAGCAGCAGGAATCGATGTCACGGCCTTGTCGACGTCGGCGGCATTCGATACATCACCGCGGAAAATGTCAACATGCGCGCCAGCGGCTTTGAGGTCCTCGACCAGCCTGGCGGCAGAGGGTGCATCGGCGCCAGATCGCGAAAGGAATGCGAAACGACGGGCGCCCTTGCTCAACATCCAAGATGTCAAGCTGCGACCCAGGCCGCCGAGACAGCCGACCAAGAAGTAAGTTCCATCGGGTTTGAGCTGGATCTCTGGTCGAGGAGGGAGGACGGAGAGACTCTGCTTTCCACTGTACGAGAGCACAGTCTTGCCAGTAGAAAAGCTCTCCTCGAACTTGGCGACTGCCGTGTCGAGGTCTTCGAGCTGGATGACGTTCTTGGGTGGCATGACGGAGATCTTGCCTGCCTCGTACATTTTGACGAGATCGCTGAGGATAGTGCTCAGGACCGGGGATGACGACTGCAGCATCTCAACAAAGTCGAAGGAGAGGTACTGCGCACCGGCATGAAGCGGCACAATGTCAATAGCTGATCTGTAGAGGACATCTTTGCGTCCAAAGTCGACAAAGCGGCCCTGTCGCGCAATGTAGCGCCAACACTCGCGAGCCAACAGCTTTGGCACAGCGCTGCAACTGAAGACGACGTCAGGTCCCTTGTTATTAGTGCGTTCGAGGATGCGACGGCGTAGCAGATCAGGTGCTGGGGAGATGATTTGCTCGTCTGCCAAAGCAAAGTCGCCAATAAGGCCTCCTGCATCCTCGTCCTTCTCTAGCACCACGGTTACTTGCGCACCGATTGCTTTGCAGATAGTGATGGCTGCAAGGCCAGCAGATCCGGTGGCGCTGAGGATAAAGACAGACTCTCCCGGCTGGACTCTTGCCAGGTGCGACAGTCCATAAAGCGCTCGACCATAGGCCACAGGAAGGCTAGCGAGCCGCAGAAGGTCTTCACGCTTGGCTTTCACCCTCTGCACTCTGTTGATAGGCACAGATTGGTAACGGCCCATGTTAGCAGCGTTGAACGCGATGACACAGTCCCCAGCGGCAATGGACGAGACCGCTTTGCCGACGCGGCTGACGATACCAGTGATCTCTGTAGAGAAGGTGGTGGGATAGTCTGTGCCGTTGATAACATGAATGCTCTCGCGATTGAGACCAGCGTACAACACCATTATCTCAACATGGCCTGGCGACAACGGCTCTCGAGATTGTCTGTCCAGGGTCCAAACAACCTTGTTGTCTCGAATTGTACCCTCAATGGGAGCAGTCTCCTCGATTTCTTGTAGAGTAGCGTCGTCCGCAGAAGGACCGTAGACACCGTTGAGGGGGGCGTTCGGCACCAGACGACTTATGTGGACCCTGCCATTGGATATGGCATATTCCGTTTCGACGACGCTGGTACTAGCAGTTTGCTTGGCGATGCATTTACTGACCAAATCAATGGCATCCGTATCGCTAGTGGTCTCCAGATCCAAATCGATGGTGACGAGATTAAGTTGGGCATTTTCCGAAAGCAGTGACCGAGCGAGACCAGAAGCCATGGCATGTTCTGGAGCCTTGCCTTTCATGATCGCGCCGGCGGATACCCATGTGACTTTGGAGCAAGTCTGCAAGATGCGCTGTAGACCCTCGAGCTCCTTTTCGGCAAGACTGGGCAACATGGGGCCTTCGAGATCTGCTGCCACGATGACATGATCGTCACCTGTCACTTCACACACAGAAAGCTGTTGGGTCTTGACTTGCGCGTGAGCAGGTAGTGTCGAGGAGAGTTGCTTCGTCAGGGTAGTCGGTTTGTTCCTATAGACAACAACGAAGCTCTTCGGCTTCGGCTCTGCAGGGACTTCCTCGGCCGTTTCGACCACATCCGCAAGCACAACAGGAGTCTGCTTGACGGTCACTGCCTGGCCCGACGAGAAACCTGCCACTGCCAAATCCTGCGAGGCTTGGTTTGCGCCATTGATCAGAATGAGGCGGCCTTCGGGTTTGAGCAGACGTCGAAGGCTGCTGATCTCGTAGGACAAGGCGCGATCCTCGGCGATGACCAGGTCAAAAGCTGCATTCACCGCCTCGTTCTCTCCTGCGCTGTCGAGTTTGAGATACTTGTAGTTGGCAGCATTGTCAAGCGCACTCTGGAGAACCGCCGGCACCTCATCAGAGAGATCACCAATTGTAAAATCCATGTTGTTGTTGCCGCTGGCCACAGGAAACATCTCCAGCGATGCCGTAGAAGATAGCTGCAACACATTCAGTCCGGAAGACTTGAACGAAAAGAGCTTAAGAAGTTCCTCGCCCGCCCTGAGACTGGTTTTGCCAGAACCCAGTAGTGCGACATCCTCTTTCCAGACAGAGGCCATATAAGGCTCGCTCTTGAGGGGTTCCAGAGCTGACTGTGGTCGCGCGGCCTCATATGCGACTGTGCGCATACCACTGATGTCCATAAGCAACTCGCCATCGTCGCTCAGGAGCTGACATCCGCTGTGGAAGGAACGATGACCACGCGCTCCCGTCCAGGCGTAGGCGTGGCCTTTCGAGGCATCAAGCTGTGCTTGAGTGGGTGGGAATATGGCGACTTCATCAACTTGAATTGGCACAGCACCACATGTCATGCGATTCAGCTCCCCGGCGTAGATTGAGACGATGATGAGCTGGAGACACGAGTCAACACAGCCGGGGTGCAGAACATGGCGAGATTCTCCCTCCATGCTGCCCGCTTCCTGCTTGACAATGGTATCCGCGGCAGCCTCGTACGTCTTTCCGTTGAATCGGATGTTGTCCATATCCTGGAAGCCGGGGCCGTAGTCGAAACCTACCTCGCGAAGTCCTTGGTTCCATGACTTACCGCTGGCTCTCTGAGGGAATGCCGGAGGTGTGCGGCCAGTCTCACCCTTTGAACGTCCATTCGCTCGAACAGAACCAGTGCAATGTTCTTTCCACGCGTTCTCGCTCGAATCAAAACTGGTGACATTGAAGTCCCACCAGATAGACTTTTCCTCGTGCTCACTGAAGATCGAGGGACGCATGCTCAACATGGTCTCGATACCATCGTCTGTGTCAGGTGTGACCAAGGCCTTCTTGATTGAGATGTCGCGAAGAATGAATGACTCCGCCGGCTGGGGGTCTGGGCTGGACTCCTCTAGCTGCCGAATTGCCTCAATGGCCATTGAAAAGTAGCCAGCAGCAGGGAACACTGCCTCATTGCCGAGGGAGTGAGAGTTGAGCCATGGAACATCTCGAATGCGCAGCATGTTGCGCCAAATCGGTTCAAACTTGGATCCGCCAGGAATTCGTGCTCCAAGAAGATCATGGCGTGGGTACTTGGGCTGCCTATGTTCGGCGGAATGTCTGGACTCAGCCCAAAGCGTCTTGGCATAGTTCCACTGGTAGTTGGGCAGGTCGACTATGATCGAGCCGCTGCGGAGGTTGAGCTTTCCTGAAGGGAATATCTCCTCAATGGCGGTGACGCGGGTCAAGTCAAGATTGTATCCCTTGAGGAATAAAGAGCCTGCCGTGCTGAGCAAATTCTCTGCAGATGACTGGTTTCTAACCAGTGTAGGCACATATGCGAGCTTTTCGAACTTATTGGCGGCGCAGATTTGGCGAACAGGGCCCGAGAAAGATGAATGAGGACCTATCTCGATGAGAAGATTGACGCCCAAAGACGAATGGTGGCCGATCGTCTCGACGGCCTCTGTGAATAACACTGGGCTTGTCAAGTTGGCTGACCAGTAAGTCTCATCCAAGGAAGCATCCGGGCCAAGCGGCTTGTTCGTCACCGAGCTGATCATCACACACTTGGGTCGAGATGGAATATCAGAAGCGAAAAAATCCGCTGCTTTGCGCATCAGGTTCTCGTACTCGCCAGAAACTGCGAGCATATGAGGTGAATGGTAAGCCTTGCCGCCAGTATTCACCAATCGTGCAAACACCTTCTCGGCGTCCAGAGACTCTTTGATCTTCTGAAGCGCATCGTTGTCCCCAGAAAGTGTCACGAGAGAGTTTGAGTTGTGACAGGCAACGCAGACTTCGCTTTCGTAGCCCTTGAGATAGACCGCAACTTGTTCAGGGCTCAGACCCACGGCCATCATAGCACCATTGGCATTGGCCTTGCTGACCACTTTGCCACGATAGTATGCAGCGATGATGGCATGGCTGGCGGAGATTATTCCCGCAGCATATGTGGCTGCGATTTCTCCAGAAGAATGACCGGCTGTGACTGTGGGGGTCACACCCCACTGACCTAGGATATCCACGAGGGCGACTTGTACTGCTGTACACAGGGGCTGAGAAAACTCGGCCTCGCCAACTCTGGAGGACGCAGCTTCTTCAAGGAGAAGGTCCTCAATTGTCCAATCAGGAGCATCTGGCAGGTCTCCGAGAATGAAATCTAGGCGTCGAATAGTGCCCATAAAGCTGGGGTAGTATTTCATGAGCTCAGCGCCCATGCGCGGCCATTGGCTGCCCTGACCAGTAAATAAGAAGCCAGGAACTGGCGCAGCACCCTTCGCCTCTCCAAAGTGAATGCTTGTTTGATTGCTCTCGAACAGGTCAGAAATTGTCTCGCAGTTGGCGATGGCGAAGGCCCTGTGGTCTAATTTCGAACGGTGATTCGCCAGAGTATGGGACAGATCGTGCAGGTCAAAGTTGCTGACAACCTTTGATAGAGCAATGTTGTTACGCTTGAGAGTGGGGGCATCATGGGCCGAAAACAAAAGCAGGTGTGGACGCTTTCGAGCGAATCCGCCCCGGGTCTTGGGCTTAGACTTGCGGAAATGGTATCCAGGGACCAACGACTCCACTGCTTCACAAATGATATGGCCGTTGGTACCGCCGTATCCGAAGCTGTTAACACTCACTCGCTTGACGGGCAGATGCTTGGGGAAAGGCATTGCCTGCGTGACCGGCTTGATCTTCCATTCGTCCCATTTGATGTTCGGATTTGGCGTGTTCAACTTGTAGATTGGTGGAATGATACCCTTTTCTACCGTCAAGCACGCTTTGATCACAGCTGAGAGACCGCTTGCCGCCTCGCTGTGGCCAATGTTGGTCTTCACGGCGCCGATGTTGAGGGGCTCTTCACTCGAAGAGCGGTTGTCGTTCATCGCCAGTGAAACAGCATTGCACTCAATGGGATCTCCCACTGGAGTACCGGTGCCGTGGATCTCGAAATAGCCCTTGAAAGATGTCAGCATAGGCGCAATGTTTTTATTACGAAAGGCTCCCATTTCTTTCTTTCTTTTCCCTTTTGAAGACTGACGCGCTGGTTAAGGAGGCCATAACGCGGCATGTACACCGACTGCTGTGGAAACAAACGGTAGAACACTGGGTCTCCGGAGTACAGGCGAAACAGTGTCATCGCGGCGATCTGATCTCGCTTAGAGAATACACCGACAGGGACGAATGAGATCCGCTGTGGCCCAGCATGTACTGGTGTTGAGTCTTCGAAAAAAAGAAAAAAAGGAGGGGCCTTTACAGAACAGGAAAACTTACAGTCAATTTCGGATCGAGGTTGCCCCCGCGTATGTATGCATGTCGAATGACTTCCTCTTGGCCCTCGCGGTTAGGGTAGGTGATTCCAACTGAAGGCACTTTGCCGTTGCTGTTAACTGCAGAAGATCTGAGACAGGCCCTGATGGGATCGCCATCGCGAAGAGCATCGCTCAAGCGTTTGAGGTAAACTGCACCCACGCCATCTGCGCGACCGTAACCATCGGCGCAGGCATCGAAGGTGTGGCATTCGCTAGTATCTGAGAGCACACCAAGTTTGGCAGTGTTCATGTGCTGATCGACTGTGAGCACGAGATTTGTGCCGCCGACAATTGCGCCTTCGCATTCGCCGTTTCTCAAAGCGTTGCAGGCATTGTGCATGGCGTATACTGAAGAGGAACAGGCCGTGTTGACGGTAATACTGGGACCGGAGAGGTTGAACACGTGGTTAATGCGGTTACTGAGAATGCCTGGATCGACACCAGTCGCTGGTCGAGACGTTAGTCAATGGCAAAAGGCCGATGAGCAACTGGACCAACCTGCGTAAGAGTGTCGAAAATCGGGCTCCTTGAAAGACATTTGCTGGTAATCAGCGGTAAAACTGCCAATAAAAGATGCGGCCTTGGTGCCAGAGATCTTCTCAAGAGGCGTGCCTGATGATTCGAGGGTCTCATACACCACCTCTAAAAGTTTCCTTTGTTGAGGATCCAGCCACAGTGCCTCAATCGGGGAGATGTTGAAGAGGCCTGGATCGAATTCCTTTAGAGTGGAATCTAGAAAGTAGCCCCCTAGAACGTTGAAGGACCCGGGACGTTCGTTGTTGGGGTGGTAATGAGCGTCAATATTAAACCTTGATTCTGGGACCTTGGGAGTGCGGCCGGTTCGGTGCTCCATCATAAGATCCCAGAGCCCCTCTGGCGAGGAGACATCGCCAGGCAAGCGACAGCCCTTAGTCAAGTCAGTGTCTGAGTAACAAAAACCCTTTACCGAGTGAAGTTGACGATGACCTACCATGCCGATCACTGCAATCGGCTCTAGCTGCTCTGAAAGCGGCTTCTCGCTGGAGCCTGGAAAACCACGAGCAGCATAGTCCTCGTCGGAAACGATCGACCAATATTTCTGACTCTGCTCGACGCCCTGGTCAGAGCCAGAGCTACTCGTGTCGTGTATGAAAGGCATTTTGGTGAATACGAAGGACTGGTACGAAAATGATCGTGTAGACAGCCAAGAGGCTGATCGAGATGGCTAGAAACAGTGAAATCTTCGAGTACAAGACTTCAGATATGAGTTATACATCAGCAATCTTGGGCAAGAACTCAGAGGGGTTGATGATAAGCTTTCCGACCAATCAGATTCTTCACTTGAGCTGAAGGACCTAGAGCCCTGTTCCCTCGGCCATGGCCGCCAGCCATGGCATTGGTGTTTGTGAGCTGAAACAAACCCGGCATGATTGACCGTGTTTCCACGTCAAGCCGCCAGTCCTGGAGATTGGTGGAAGATAGGACGAGACGGCTGTCCGCGAAAGCGATCGGGTGGCGCACTGGCCTCGGTCTTGTCCTGAGCCGAGTCTTCGGAGGGTTGCAACAACGACGGGGGAAGGCCGCCATCGATGCCGCTTAGCGCAAGACCGAAGGCATATTTTAGAATGACGGGGTTCCTCGCGCAGGAACGCCACGCGAGCTGACATCGGTGAAAGCTTCCGTCTCACGGCCTGGGCTCGGATAAGACACAACGCGACGAGCGGCACCGATAAGCTATGGCCATGCTGATGGCAGCGCGTAGGTCGGCCCGTTTGAGCTGTTGGCTCAGGAAATGCATCCATCAACTTCAGTGCAGGTCAAATCTGGGGGACATGCGCAGGTTCTTATTATCAAGCGGCCATGCCTTAAAATGATGCAAATGGTTTCACCTTTTCATACATGCTCGGGCTATGAATATTTCCGAATTCTTGAAGCGGATTCTCAGCTGGCTACAAAGCTTTGTGTATCAGGCGAACGACATAACTCAAAAATCAACATATGCAAAGATGGGTGACGATGCGACTCACGTAACGGGCAAGACCGGCTTCGCTTCCCTGAAGCCGAGCTTCGTCATGAAGGTCAACGTAGGAGACGCAAGCCCGATTGGCGAGGTGTCCAACGGGTCAAACCATTATCACTTTGCAAGTGCCCTCACGAACCCTTCGATGGTGTGCAACGTGCTGACTGGAATGCCAGGCAACCAACAGTGGCACCATCAAATCTATTCCTGGAAGCGGCCTGGACTTGGACTTCCAGATCGTTTTTGGAGGCGACTGGTTGTATTTTGATGCGGACAAGGGCCGCGCTCGCGTCAACCTTCGCGGTATTGCCCAGTGAGCTGTGATCTGCCGCCAGCCGACCACCAATGTGCTGACCCGAGCCCAGGGACGCCGAGGGTGTACCGATCTCTTTCTCTTATGTAGGCATTGCCTTGATGAATGAGGGAACTGGGAAGATCTTTTCCTATTCGCCAGAGGCCAAGACGATTCCATTCGGATCCAGCAGTGAGTGATCAAGTCCCCGTAATCGAGCTCTTACTGATGCCACCAGCCACCATCCACACTTTCGAAAGCGGTCATCCCAAGTACAAGTTCCTTGAGAACAAAACCTGGGCTGGCAACGGTCGATTTGTAGTTCACCCCGAGGGCATGCTCAAGAGGCTGACCGTCGAAAGCCGGGTTTCTGAGCTGGTTCCATCGACAGACATGGACTGAGGCGGCTGACCGTGTAAGGTCAATTGTTGTCGTCCGGCCGGGGGGCCTGCATGAGTTCAAAGATAAGACTGGTGTGTCACCTGGCTAAATCGCATCCTCGACGTGGTGAGTGCAAGTCCAATGTACATAGACATCTCGAATGCATGATCTGTGTTGCAAAGCCAATCGTCTTCGTAAGCCGGGCGCGAATATGCTGCTCGTAGACTCCAGGATTCAATGCAAGTACAGCCAGTACAATACAGCCATCTCATCTTGGTGTCGTTTGAAATGAAAACGAGGCGACGGATACATGAGGCGCTGTTCAGAGCGAGATCAGCCGACCAAGGCGGGCTGACAGAAGTCGTTGCGGGTGTTCTGCGATGAGTAGTCTACCTTAATCCTTCCGCCTATACGTACTCTCAGCGCTGCCCATACAAGTACTTGTGGAGGTAACTCCCTAGCTCAGTGTCGGGCGACATCCCAGATACTGCTAGAAGTACTCGTGAGCATGTTGATCGAAGGATTTACTCCACGAGTCAACTACGAGCGGCGCTGTTGGAAGGCGCGGTGGCAAGTATCACGTGATGCTGTTTATATAGTTACTCCTTTCTCTGCTAGTTTACCTCATAATCCACCACCATTCTGTTGAGCGATACCGTGAGAGGTCCGTTGGCCCTGTGAGGCAACGTTGTTGTTAATTCTTTGTGTGCTGTGTTGAACCGAAAAGGGCCTACCGCGAGAGGGGCTTTCTCGTGGTCCGAGGCAACAGCGCCCTCGACGAGAGCTTTTTCGCACGCAACACGACCTCTGGGCGTGACAGGTCGACAATTGTCTGTGTCCGGTTGGCCGTCGCCATCGTTCAGTCTGGATCTACAACCAACAGCCAACTTTTCAATCGAGGGAGCTCCTTCAAGCTAGTTCGCTAATGTTTTCCACATTGTAGATACATCTCTTCGTCGTTTTGTGCAGCAGGATTGTCTTGGGTACATTCTGTATCAAATTGGAAATCTCGGCTCATGTCCTTCGCTGCGCGATATTCTGGCTATGCGACCTTTTTGCTTTGTTCGAGAATACCTCCTGGGTTTTGGACTTGCAATGACTGATCGGCTGAGAGTTGGTCCTTGTTCTTACTCTTCGACTCGAAGTAGATCTCAAGGGCGACTGCATGCAAACAAAGGCAAAGCCAGAGCTAAGGTCGTTGTCAGTATTTTTCGGATTCTCTTTTCAATAAAGTCAGAAAGAAAACCCATCACTTACACCCATGCCGAAAGTCAGGTCCAAGGCCGCTCCGACCTGGTCAGGCCTCGAAAGATCAAACTTGCCCTTAACAGCGACCCACTTCTCTTCCGTCGAGTTGACATTACCACACTCTGGATACAGCTCGGGCACGGGCCTCATGCTCCCGTCGCTGAAAGTTGTTTTCCCTTGGCGCTGGATGAAGTCAAGTTCATGGCAAGGCTTCACGAAGAAGTAGTTGTCCATGGCCGAGAGCGATATGACTGCTATCGGCATGACGACTCGCGTAGACACAATACAGCCCATCCAGATCATCGCTCTCATCGCCCACATGCGATGCTGGTCGATCCTGTGCAGTTTGGCATTGCGCCATGCTTGGTACATCGCGATCTGGCTTCCCACAGCAAGGGTAACGACCGCGCTCTGAACAGCAATGTCTCCACCGAATGAGCGCCGCATGACGACGAGAGCGGTTGCATTGCCGATACTCATCAGAGCTATGACGGTATAGCCGTTGATGCGATGAAGACTTAGGGCCTTTGCTCTCAATTTTGGAATGAATTGTGGGAGCATCAAAATGCCAGCTGGAATTGTGGCGAAAAGATGAATGCGAATTGCCGCCCTGTACAGGCCTTCTCTGAAATAGAACCAGTCGCCTGGAGACACGTTTCTGGAAAAGGTCTCGACGTTGAAATAGGTCATTCTGGTCCCACAGAAATACAGCATTGCGAGGCTCAGACCGATGACTGGCAATAGCTGTTAGTCGTTGCCCTCTTTCGCGGCTAGATTCTATTGCTCGGAGGTTTTCTACCAACGTACAGAATTTGGCGTTTACGACATCTTTGAACCCGAGCGTCTGGGCTACAGAGCTCCACCGCTTGGGCGAAGTCGCCATTGTTTGCTTTGCGTTCATTCTGAGGTTCAGAGCTGTTGAATCCCGATTAAGGATGGGGGTGTGGTCGAAAGTGTACAGACGGTGTTCTGCTGGGTTGGACGAGCATGAAGCTTGTCAGAGCACCACAGCCCAGCCTTCAAAGCAATCATCGTATGTGTTTGTTGTCTATTGCAGCCATGGCAGGAGCTGTTAACAGGCAATTCCCCGTCCGCAGCGCTGAGTCCGAGTTGTCAGCGGAGACGCAGCGGGACCGCAGCGGCACTGTGCCGCAGTCCAAGCAAAGACTCGACTTGTCATAATCATGACCGGTGTCTTGGGCCGTTCGGTATCGCTGTTGACGCGATGAATATGCGCTGACTGCTGATGATGGTCAGCGCTAATCTTCATGGCTCGGGACTTATGGCCGACGCCAATGTAAGCCGCTCAGCCACATGCCGCCCAAGGCGGGCTGACTCTCATCTGCAACGAATTGTCACCTCCGCCTCTCCGAACCAGCCCTCGGGCCTGTCTCTATGGCTTCGGATGGCACAGCTGCATCAATGCGCTGACCGAGATGGAGATGACGAGGGCACTTTTCAAAGAGAAAAAAAAAGAAAGGGCGGGGAAATATTTGGGTATCTTGAGCTGGAATGAGCGTTCTTGCACATTCCACCAAGACCTGAACGCTCAGTATCGACGTCTCGTTGCCAGCAACCTGCACCATGATTCTCCCAATTACTCCCCAGCAGCTCATTCTTGCCAATCTCGCGCTGTCGCCCCCTCCGGCAGTTCCTGCAGACGCGCTGCCCGAATGTTCCATCTTCTCGGCCCATCCCTGCGCATGCCCAGCTGGAACGGAGCTGGTAACAAGCACGACGTACGCGCAGATGGGCGCCAACGCGAAGGTGATCAAGGAGATTGTGAATGACTGTAAGCGGCCTCCCAGACCTCCCCCCCGAAAATGCCATGATTCAGTCGACTGACGTTTGCAATCTCAAAGACTGGGATCTCAGCTGGGTCGGAAGCACCATCAAGGAGACTCGAGGATGCCCCAACAAATTGGGCTCGGTCCGCTTCCTGGACGTCCCCACGAAGCAAGGAGTCTACGAGTGGCACGAGGAGCTCGTCAAGAAGCAGTCGCGCGGCGACGGATCCGTCTTCTTCGAGTACCAAGTGAAGAACGGTACGCTTCTCTGCCCCCCCCCCCCCCCAGTGAACAATCGATCGATCCCCCCCCCATGAGTCGCGGCAGCTAAAGCATCATCCCAGTGCCCATTGAGTACCACGGCAAGAACGGCAGCTTCGCGTTCGACGCCATCTCGTTCAAGTCCGAAGCAGTCTCAGAGGTCCAAACGAACGTGTCGTGGCACGTGCGTGCCTGCCACACCGACGGCCTGCAGGGCTTCCCGGAGTTCCACCAGATCGTGCTCGGGCTGATGCAGAAGGGCCTGAAGGAAGCGGGCCACACCAAAGGCCCGTACGTCTCTCCTTGGTGCGAGACCGGCGAGAATGTGACGAGTTGGACGAACTCGCTCGACCCGGCGCTGGGCGGCTGGGACCAGCCTGATGAGCTCGAGCACGAACATTGCGGAGCGTATCAGTAGCGGGAGAGTATGGTGGCTCTGAGGCGGCAGATGTTTTTCCCCTGTACAAGTAGCTGTATCAAGGGCTTTGGTTGTTAGTGTGGAAGAGCTTTCAGTTTCTTGCGTGTAACGTCAAGGTCCGGAACATGTTGATGACCTGCTTGGCAACGTCAGCGCTGTGGTAAGGACTGATTGCACAAGTTCACACACGGCAAAAGTCGCTTCAGATGTCTTACGACAACGCTGCGGCTGGGTGCTATTAGTCCATCACGGCGCCGGAGGGAGTCACTCAGCATATATGACCCGGAGTGGTATTATGCCCCGATATTGCAGAGGCCTGCGCATTCAGAAGACAGCGTGATCAGTTCAATCGACACAATGCGAGATTTTCTCTAAACGAAACCCATACGAGCCAACATGTTGCAGCTTCCCGGCCTTCCATTCTCCTCTGCCTGACTCCTTGTGCCCATCCAGGAGCACCCCCCTCGCACACTAGTTATCATTGGCAGCTCGATACCCAGAAAGGTACACAGTACTTGGCCTCATCAGCCCACAAGAGGTCCATCTAGTCAATAAGTTCAATTGATCCGAAGTCCTCGCTCCAGTACAAGGCCACGCTTAATATAGCTCCTGGGCCCAGAACAAAGCATGCGATGCTCAAGCCAAACACAGCAACTGTCGTATGAAATCTGACTGTTCCGATCCTCTCCCTCAGCACGAATGCGGCCCAAAATATGCACGTAATGCTGATAAAAAGATTGTCGAAATTCATGAAGAGCGTGGAGCCGTCTGGCAGATTCATCTCCGATCCAGGTGTGACACTGGCAGGATTCGGCAGGTACACGCCTGCAAAGCTGATACTGCTGGACTTTCCTGCGAGAGCGATGGATGCGAGACAGTACACATGCGTCGCTCCACAGACGAGTGCGCTGATCAGATAGGCAGTTTTAATGTGCCACTTGGCTATCAAGTCGTCTTCTCTCTGGCATGACCCTCTCATCTGCGGCAGAACCAAAGAGAGAAGCTTCTGAGCTGCCACGAACATCACTGGCCCGAATTGGAACGCAGCAGTTATGCTTTGCACCGTAGCCGGGTCATCCGCGAATACCAGCGGCGCGCCCATGGCGATGACCACCGGCACGTATGAAGCCAGCAAGAGCGACGGCATCAACGCCTGCGCATCACGAAGCGGCAGTGGGCGCGTCAACCTCTTGCCGAAGGAAAAATAGATGCAACAGTACAGTGGGAGGATGAAAGCCGCGCCGACTGCGTTCCAGAGAAAACCAATGAGCGCCGTGCTACGTACTGATCAGCGGGCGGGCTGCGTCGCATTAGAATCTTACTCACGTATTCAGAAGCCAGTGCTTGCTATACTTGCGTTGGGATTCCACCGTGATCCACAGTATGGCGCTGTGAAGCGTGACAAGGACATCCAACATGAGTAGTCTGCCATTGGGGTTGCTTCGGTCAAGCAAGGGATCAAAGAAAATAACCAATGTGGCAAGGCTGTCATCGAGAAGGTATATTCCAGTGTAATCTGATGTCAAGGGCTTGCCTCCTGGCAGTGTCTTGCTGGCCTTGATACCATCAATGGATGCCAGGGTGCCGTTCATGAGCATGCGAATCCATAGGCTGTGGAAGGCAAAACCTGCAACCAGAATGAAAAGCCATGATTGACGAGACATGGCTGATAGCAAAATTGAGAGTGTGTATCAGGAGAACTGGTGAGGCTTGGTGAACGATGGTGCAATCATGTCGCTGGCGAGCTGGCTGTGAGACCTTTCATTATCTCGATGCAGACACAGAACGCCCACTTACTATGCCACACGTCTTGCTGACTGCACCAGGACTTGATAGGCCGTCGAAGATAAGGGCGTAAGCAGCCGCGGGTATGCAACCCGAGCGACCTGTCGGCGCTTTCGGGGTGGCATGAACAACGACTACGTTGCGAGAGGCGTAAGCGGAATCGGGCGCATAATCAGAGCGGAATTCCCGCCCTTCATCGGGTCGAGGCGTACGATGGCTGCAATGGACCGAAAGCTGTCAGCTACGCCGTTTTGACAACCAGTGTGGCGGTCGGGGGCTTCCATGCCGTGTCTCCAGCGGTCTTCGACTGCGCTGAAGTAGTGATCATGAGTGCAGAGCCTAGAATAATTCAGATAGACTAGTTTGATCGGTACCATACTGATGTCCACCTTTGCACCACGCCGGATCTTTGAAGGCGACACCATGGCCAGCGAATCTCCAGAGAATTTTGATGTTGTTATTATTGGTGCAGGATGGTACGGCCTCATCGCAGCGTACACTTACCTTCGTGTAGCTCCAGCAACAAGACTTCTGATAGTCGACGATGCCGAGTCCATCGGCGGCGTCTGGTCGAAGGAGCGGATTTACCCTAATCTTTTTGCTCAGGTCGGGCATGGACTCTTCGAGTACACGTTTTACCCAATGAGAAAGGAGGGACTTACTCCAGACCGCTATATCTCAGGAGAGACCATCAGCAAATACCTCTACGACTTTGCTCACGACCACAACCTCGCCAAAACCATTCGCCTGCGGACCAAGATCACCAAGGTCGACAAATTAGACTCTGGGAAATGGCTGCTCACCTCTCCAAGCCTTTCCCGTCCGCTTTGTTGCGACAAGCTCATCGTCGCCAGTGGGGTTACTTCTCAGCCGCACATCGTTCAGTTTCCCAATTCAGGCTTCGATGGAACAATCATGCACTCTGCCGATCTGGGAAGACAGCTCACGTATCTCCAGAGTCCCAAAGTCAAGCGAGTTCTCGTATTAGGTGCAGCCAAAAGCTCTTATGATGCCGTCTTCTTACTATTGAAGGCCGGCAAACGCGTGGAATGGGTGATCCGAGAGGACGGAAGTGGCCCGCTTGCAATAATGCCTCCACGGTAAGTCTCCCAGCAGCGTCGTTTATCCGCGAATGATGATTGAGTGGCTGACGCGGGCGCCAGTCTGTTCGGCTTTCTCAACACGGTCGACGTGATGGCGACCCGAGCATGTGCGGCGTTCTCGCCAGCCATCTTGAATGCCCACGGATTATGGTATCAAATGCTGCAGAAGACGAAGATCGGACGTCTTTGCGTTCGAGGCTTCTGGCGAGTGGTCAATCAGTGTGCTGAAATGCACGCTGGCTACGGTCGAACCGAAAATGCCCGAAAGCTGCGGCCCTTGCCGCATGGAGAGGGCATCATGTGGGCCAACGCTGGTCTGGGGCTCGCAAGCGTGCCTGACTTTTGGAAAACATTCCATGCGGGCGACATAACCGTGCATCGGACCAACATCAAATCGTTTGGAGAGGGCGACCAAGTGCATCTCAAGGATGGCACGACTGTGGGAGTCGACGCCGCAATCCTTTGCACAGGCTGGACGCATAATTTGAACGCCTTTGATGAGGATTTGCGTGTCAGATATGGGCTGCCATCCTCGCGTGACTTTGATCCTGATTGGCAGCGATTGGATGCCAAGGCCGAAGCAGTTGTCGATGAAGCGTTGCCTTATCTCAAGAATGGGCCAAGGACCGAAACAGAACACACCCAGAAGAGGCCATGGCGGCTCTACAAGCGGCTTGTCAGTCCAACGGCTTCTTCTGAGAATGACCGATCGGTCTTCTTGTAAGTCGAACCTCAATGTGGGAGGGGTGTCCTTTTGCTGACCGTCATCTCGGATAGCCCGGGCCAGATACATTCGGTCTTCACGCCTTTAGTCGCCGAATTCCAGGCGCTCTGGGGTGTTGAGTACCTGCGAGGCAATGTCAACTTGCCGTCACTCGAAGGCATGAAAGCTGAGGTTGCAGTCTGGGGCGCATGGACTTCCAAGCGTTATCTCGAGCAGGGTAGGCCATGGAAGAATCCCAGGACAAAAGCTTGGTGTTTGAGACTGACATAAGATGCTTCTCCAGGCCGGCGTCATGCTTACTCTATTTACGATTACCTCGCGTATTGCGACGACCTCGCTCGTGACCTCGGAGTCCGGCCGCAGAGAAAAAGGAACGCAGTGTTGGAGATGTTCCAGCCGTACAGACCGAGTGACTATCGAGGTTTGATCGACGAATACCTGGCGGCGAATCCGGCCGTAGCTAGCCAGCGAGGATGACAGATCCCTCGTGGCCATTTGTAGGGGGGGGGAAACGGCCCAAGGGAGATCGGGCCACCGCCTTACTGCTCCCAACGCTCGGCAGCACGACGTGGGCGGGTCGCCAAGTAGGAATCATGTCGGAGCGATGGCGTGCGGTGGGCGAGAGGGTGTTGCTGCAAGAACACGACTGTCAATTCCCAGCGTATGCTACTTACTAGTGGGGTATTTACCGACCTGTAATAGCAGGCAGGTATCACGTGAATTCAGGGGTTCTCTTGGCGCGTTGTTCTGACAAAATAGCACTTAGTCTCAAGTCAATTCATTCATTCAATACGCGTTCTTTTCGATGATCCTTGCACTCGCGTAATTGCTCTCGTAATACCTCTGCCGCAATGGGCGAAATCCCTTGCTGTCGCAGATACGCCATGCCGTTCAGGGACGGATCCAAAGTTGGCCTGGTGGGCGGCGACTGCAGTGAATCTGACATTCGGTAAGACTGCGTCTGGGATCGACTAGCGGCCATCAGGCATGACCCAGTGTCAGAGGGATAAGACGTGGCTAAGATAGCGCAGCTGGACGCGATGCTGGAGTGAAGCTGAAGCTAAAGAGAGCCGAGCCGTTGGGCGCCAAGCAGACTCCGACGACTCCGACGCCGTCTGGCGCTGCTGAGTGGCCGGCCACTTCACTCCATTCCCTGCTGAATTGCAGCGACTGCTCAGCCGATCCTCCACCATGCAATAATGCAACGCCAGTATCACTCTATCTGCTAACACAGAGTGCAACCCTGCATAAGCCGAGCGGCTCGGTGTAGGAATACAACAACAACAACAACTCCATCTGCTAAGCGGCTCCCTATCCACTGAGCGCCACGCTGAGCCCAGAACTCCAGAACCCCAGAACCCCAGAACCACAGAACCCCAGCAAGTCCAGCCAGAAAGGCCGCTTCAGGCCTGCCTTATCGCCTCGCCGGGCCAGGAGAGCGAGCTTATTTATATCAAGTAGTCCAGCTTTGCCATGTCGCATTTCAACGACAAAAAGACCCGACACATGGCCTGCCACCTCTGTCGCGAGCGCAAGGTCAGATGCGACGTATGTGACCCTGCCTGTGGTCGAGCGAGAGTGGAATCCAGAAGTATCCTGACTGCATCTAGGGCGTACAGCCTACCTGTAGCCGCTGCCGAAGGCTGGGCAGTGAGTGCATCTATACCACCGATCGCCGCCTATCCAGCCGGGACAACGAAAGGCGCCTCAACGAGGCCATTCGCACGCTCAAGGAGCGTCTATGTACAGTCTCCTGCCGCTCGAGCTTCACATGGACTGACCATTCCTGGCAGCCGACGCCGAAGCCAAGCTGAACGATCGCCAGAAGCCACCCTCAAGCGTCGAGATCTTGCCGGCTCTTGACTTCGACACTTTGCCCGACAGCGATCAATGCTTCGATGTTTTTGCTCAATTCAACGATTCCGCAGCTTTTCCGACCCAGCGATTGCAGGACGTGCCCGAAGAGTGCACTGCGCTGGCCTCCACTTCATCCGATGAGTCCTATTTCCACCAAGCTGCTCCCCAGCCTGCACCACAGTACAGCAGGAACAACCAGTCTGGGCATCATCAGCGGACACTCAGTTCGAGGCCGGAGCTCAGCGCTTCCAGGTATGTGCCATCTTCCAATCGAGGCCACCCAAGCGTTGCACGGGCTGACTTGTTCCAGCTACGACATTTACTTTGACTGCATGCACCGATGCTATCCTTTCCTCGATCGCGACCGCTTCATGGATACAACGAGATCTCCTAATCAGACTCTTGCATTTATATCGCTGAAATATGCCGTCGCGATGCATAGTGCATGTCTCTCCGATCCCGGCTCGCCGAGTGTGACCGCCTTGTACCGGGCAGCACGTTCCTCGCTGGAAACGGCAGAGACCGAGAGCGCGACCAGCACGAGCGAGCTCGCCTTCCTTCAAACCTGGATTCTCATTATTATATACGAGCTGCGCAACCAGCCCTTCGTGCAGGCTTGGGCGCTTTCTGCAGGGCGCGCTATCAGATTAGCTAAGGCTCTAAAAATGCACATGATGGACGCGCCAGCGCACTGTCAGCAGAGAACCCGACGACCTGGCTTTGAGCCATGCCTGTCTCCCACGTGTGACCCTATTGAGATAGTGGGTTCCCTATTTGAGCAGGGACTTGGCATCCAAAATGAGCCCGCGCTAACTCTGTCCTCCGCAGGAGAACCGTCGCTACACCTTCTGGACTGTTTATCTCATAGATTGGTATGGATCGGCTAGAACGGAGTGTGACATGACATTTGACTACAAAGAGGTATTTCCCATCACCGTCGACACCCTGCAGTATTTGACCGTCTTCCCAGGTATTCACCCTGTTGCCAGCCAAACCTGGTGCCCCGCGCCTGTCGCTCGCTCAAGCAATGGCAAATCTTGCGTCTTCATGTGCATCCATCACCCCTTTCGGTGCTGGCATAATTACTTTGGCCATACATGGCCGTCTTCTTCGCCACATCAGCCTCAGCAAATCCTTTGACCTACTTTCCGCTACACCCAGCTATGACTTCTGGTCAGAGCACTGGCGAATATCACAATTATTCGAGCAGTGGTATGCTTGTCTTTCCCACCATCTATCTCTTGCAAATGCTGGCAACGACCCGAGTATTATTAGTCTGCACATCAACACATGGGCCATCTCTATCGGACAGAATGACGTGGCCACGGTAACGATTGAACGTACTGGATATTCGCAAGCAATGCTGCAAGATTGCCAAAGCAACTCACTCGTCGCTGCCGCCTCCATTGCGAACCTCGTTCGTAGCGCAATCAAAGCCAACTTCGCTTTTACTCGTGTAAGTAACAAGATCCAGATCCTTGACCGTTGTTCCGTGGCTCACAGCTGTGTCTCAGCTGGACCCTGGTATCACCTGGAGTCTATACATGGCGGCCATGGCCTGCTTGAGCGCCCTTCGTCGGACACCTGGCGACATTTCAATCATGTCGCATCTTGAAATACTTCTTGAAGGCTTCCAGAAGTTCCAGCACATAGCGCCACGTATTGACACGTTTGTTTCGATAGTAGGTTCCCACCTCCGGCTCGTCAGAAATACCGCTGAGATAATCTCGCTGACCGTGCCCTCACCCAGATCTGCCAGGAGTACGAGTCTCTACCACCGGCACAGCTTGCCAGACCCGTAACTTCGACGACGACGACAGAATCATCCCCAGTATACATCTAGTCCGATTAGTTTGGTGCCACGCCGATGTCACGGACAAAGGAAGGACCGATCAGACGT